>JACJUM010002477.1:7050691-7269992 GCA_020976665.1 Heortia vitessoides
GTTTCTTCGTTTTCAGAAGCAACGCATAAGTTTATTTTTAACCTAAAATTAAAGGATAATCGATATATATATACAAATATACCTTTACGTATAAAACATAACCTAATATATATTGTATCTATGTAATCTAATATTGTATCACAAAAAGAACTTTGGTTACCACGCCATACCAATGCAGTATATATTATATATATACACATTTTGCTTTAACATTTTGTTATACAGTACTTACTCTTCTATAAATTGTCCGCAAATCTCGTGGTACTGATTGAGCTCCTGCTTGTAGAGCAGGTGCCCGCGCAGGATGAAGTCGAAGTACACGCGGAGTCCGTCCGCCACTTCGCGGACCAAGTTCAGTCTGTGCATAAAATGTATGTTATTGAAAGTGGTAAAAGTTAAGCCTTCCCGAATGTCTTTCTATAATGTCCGGTACTGATGCAACGAATCGCCGAAATGTATGTACCTACGTACGCACATATCTCTAGGAGCAAACGCACTAAATTGGACATTATTCTGTCGTATTTGTAATTGTCAGTCAGATTTGTATGAGATCCACGGGACCGGGAACTTTGTATGGAAAAAAACTAATTTGAAAATATAGGTTGTAATTAATAATTAAGATACCTAAAAATTTTATTATGTATTCAGTCGAAGTCGGGGCTGGCCCTAGGTGCATATTTTATAAACAAGAGTTGTGGAGGTACTGCGCGTTTTCCTTTAGAAAATGCATGCATACATTGTATTGTTATTATACCTACATACATGTAGACGTTTATACATGTCTACGTTTTTAATTGTGAAGGAGACAATTAAATATGAATTTTATTCTCTTGGATTTAAGTTTCTCAAAACAGTGAGGGTGTTTTGGTATATAACTAACATTTACGGGCTTAGGCCAAGTAAACTTGAGGATTATGATAGGGGAAAGGAGTATCGTCCTGTAAGAACGGCAGGAGTTAAGAAATGCCGCTTTCTGCATAGTGATAAAAATGCTTTATTATTATAGTGTTCGGTTGCATTACCTATGTAGTAAATGCCAACTCACTTCTATTCATGTATTTATTATGAACTGGTGCGATTGAACTGAATGTATGAAATGGAACAAGTTGCCTGCAAGAGACGTCGAGCAGGTCGGGCCGTTGCGGCGGATCGTTGCGAGCGCGCGCCGGGTGCCAGGCGCCGGCGCGCGCGAACCACTTGACGAACGACTCCAGGATCTCCGCGGCGCATGGGCTAGCCGGCAGCCGCGACAGGCGTCCACGTTTCACCACCAGGTGGTAGTCGAAGGTCAGGCGGTCCCTGTATGGTCGAGGAATACGCGTCGGTTGTATACTTTCACATCCGACTGACGACTGAATAATTGGAGTGCGCGCGGTGTCAACGCGGTCAGTATATTGTCAATATTACTTGTATTATGATAACGAGTACGGTGAAGGCTAGCATGACCGGCCGTTTGTTAAGTCGCAACATAAATAGTGGTAAAATATATGAATATTAAAAATCAAAAATAATCGTACATATATCGACTTCAGAAATGAATATTTAGTTGTGATCGGTGTCGACTATTTTTCCTTCTTAAGACTAGTACAAGATTCCCTATTATTACGGTCGTTGTATGAGGAATGTTTCAGCTTGAGCGAGCACTAGGGGCAACTGTGATATGCATCCGATGAAGAAACAGTATTGAACTTTTCACCTTCCGTATATGGCGGTATATAGGGAGGATGCGTCACCTTAGTGCGGAGGGCAGCGTGATATGCGCGCGGCCGACGTGCGCTGGCGGCGGCGGCGAGCGGCGCTGCGAGCTGGAGCCCGAGGCTGAGCCCGAGCCAGAGGCGGACGAGTCCGTGTCACCTGTCTCTCCCTCTGTCAGCATAACAACAGTCGTTTGCTAGAGAAACGCGCGTTTATGCGTTCGACGTAGGTAGAGCTACATAATAATATGTACGGCGCTATCATGGTAAATCAATAAATTACATTAAAACCATTTAGACGAAATATCCGCGGTATTATTGAATCCATCAATAAGTCATTAAATACTAGAAATTAATTAAACTAAAGACTGAATTGTTATCATTCGATAATAAGTGCCCAGTGTAGTAAACTTGGCTGGGCATTAATGGGATTTGTAGGCACGGAAAAATGCTTTTAAGGGATGATTCTTATTTCAAGAGTACATCGACGGTCATAAATTTAATTGTAGTAAGGGACAATGTGCAGGTTTAAAAGAACAAAAAGGAAAATAAAAAGTAATTCGTTACATCTTTATTATTTTAAAAGCTATTTTTAACAAATGGGTATTATTGTAATTGAATCCTCTTTTGAAACTCGAAATTATTGCCCATATGACCCTAACGCCAATTTAATTTCTCACCATCGACATGTAACAAGCTATGAAATTTTTTTTCGAAATACCCACTCTCCAGGTGCTTCAACTGGTAAAAGAGATCTTATAAGCTCTGGAGTGAATATAACTTTTTGCAGTCTCATTAATGACGAGACATCCCAATCTAGGTTCAAGTATTTCCCACATTAAGTTTTAAACACTCGGTGCACAACTCTTTATAACTCATTGATATAGTCTAGCTATTCATGAAATTAACATAAAATTACGAGAAATTCACAACATTCAATCAGACCGCAATATCTTAATATGAGGACTTACCATCAGGCTGGGTGCTGCTGGAAGAGCCGTCGTCGCTGAATCCCTGGCGGACGCGCTTGCTCGGGCCCGAGTTAGCATTGGAGCTGCTGCCTTTCTTTCGCTCTCGTCGGTACAGATACGCACCCCTAGTTATTTTTTTTAATTAATTGCCATTGAAAGTCCACTGCTGGACATAGGCCATCTCAAGAAAGGGGAAAATTTGGACGTGTAGGGAAAGCGTCTTGGTAAATTGCAGAGCGCAAGTTTTCGCGACGGGGATACTGCTGCCCATCCCCGTCTTGTGCATTTGAGCTACACTTTTTCGGGTGGATATACTGCTATCTGTCGGTTCTGCTACCTTAGTCGCCTCTTACGAAACCCGGTACAAAGGAAGGTACTATTCTACATTGCCGGTACCTCAGGGCATAATAACTGATTTAAGTTAAATCGTTAGTTTATGTTTTCATCAAAACTGTGCAACAAAAAATCTACAACTACAATGAAATTCATCTACAGTAGAAAATAATTTAATGAGTACTTTCTAATTTTTTTAATTTGATTTTTTTATATATATTTCATCATTACTATCAGGGATCCTTAAAATTAAAAAACAACGTTAAGATACTAACAGCTGTAATTGAGACTTTTCGGCGAGGTCCCTTTGCAGCTGCCGATTTTCTTCTGTGTCTTTCAGCACAAAATCTTCACTGACGCATCGGTCCCATGAAGAATTCCAGCCTTGGAAGTGTATCAGGTACTCCACGGTACGCCGACCCCGCTTATCCTTGCCCTCTATGACTTCCAAAACCTTCGATAGAAACAAAACAATTGATACTGGTTTGCTGATCAGACCTTCCTAACCAAAAAATTCAAAAATTTGTATATTTTTGAGGTGGCCTAGACCCAATTTTATTATAGACAACATAAAGGGAGCAACTGCAATGTCCCCCGAAATAAATGTGACTGCCAGATTCAAAGTCAATGAAGTTTTTACTTTAATTTATAACAATATTATATAGAGGAAAGATTTGATTGTTTGTTTGTTTGACGGGAATAGGCTCCGAAACTACTTGACCGATTTGAAAAAATCTTTTACTGTCAGGAAGCTACACTTTTTGCGGTGAATATAGGCTATATATATATATATATATATATATATATATATACGTATATATATTTAAAGATAGATAGTTTTATTACGTATCTCCGTACTAAAACTCTAATTATGCAATCCAAGGTGTGAAAAAAATCCCAAAAAAAATCTTACATTGCGTACGCTGCAAAAACTATTGATTATAGTACAAAATAATGTACTACAACTTTGCAGTACATAAATTTATCTACAAAAACGTCGCGACAGCATATGTCTAACATAATTAAATCACAATAAGTGTTTTTTTTTTGGAATTGACTATTATCAAAATAAATACTTTTACAATTAAGTCGGCTTTAATTCCATTAAAAAGATTTTTGCTTTATTCAATCAATTTGGCCTTTCCATTCGAAAGATATCACAAATTTAAAAATGTAAGTTATTTGAAAAATGCCCCATTTCGCAAAAAAATACATAAAAATTATTTTATGTTAGAATTTTTTTTATTTTACTCTTTTTAATAACTCCGCGCCAAAACGATAAGTATGTATGGGAGAGTAGTGTGTGTGTAAAAAATTATAACTTTTGAATGTCTATCCAATTTTTCGTACGTCTTTCACGACGAATAGTTTGAATTTTATAGAATTGACGTTATTTTTTAAGTGGAGATAGTTGAGGGTATTTCTAACCCCCTAATCCCCTAAAATAAGCGGTGGAATTTACCCCAAATTTAGCGCGAGCGAAGCCGCGGTCGGGCTGCTATGGCTTATAATAGAGTTTTTGGGTTAATATTATGTCAATGTTGGAAATACTGGACAATGAGCTAAAATTTCTTACAAGTAGGTAAATAAAATTAGTTCGACATATACATGTAAAAAAAATAAACGAATGTTCGAGTACATTACTTATAGAAGAAGTAATCTTAGTTCAGAAACAACAAATCAATAGAATTACGTATTAGTATATGAGTGATTATTCCCTTCGCTATGAAGCGGCACCTACGCCGGCGTGACGTTGCCGTTGCCATCGGCAATATTGATTTTATGGCTTAATGAAATATGCATATCTGAATTCACGCTTAGTTCCAGGTCAGAACGTATATATTTTTGTGGTAGGTACACTAGAAAAATAAAACTGCCGTATTATACTTCTACGACGAATGTACCGTAGGTAAATTCATCGTAAACCGGGTAAAATTACAAGAGCCGTTATAAAGCCTAAATTATCAATTAGGTCTTAATGACGGTATATAATGAGCTAGAATACGAATCATCATTAAGTGTTATTCAGAGACTTTAAAACACGCGCGTTAGTAACATAGTTCTTTCAATTATACAGCCGACAATAAGGCTTTGTGGTATGGTTAAATTTGTTCGACTGAAGTCAGAATTATAGTTTTTTCATAATAATACTAGAATTCCGCAAATCAGCCCGCGTAGAATTCACATCACTAACCCTATCCAACTACTTCAAATTTCATCAAAACAAATTCACGGATTAAACAATCAATGTGTAAAAAAACAGAAAGACAGAGTACAGTTACTATCGCATTTGTAATAATAGTATAGATGGTCTATTTGAATCGAACTTGAAAACTCCAAGAACTTTATATATTAGACGAGTTTTATGATTCCATCGTAGGTATTTTAGCGGTAATCGTGTCTCCTGAACGCATATAATTCTTCCAAGTTGCTCATAAGCCGCGGGCGAACTGCATATGTTTACGGACGTGTTTCAATCTACAATAACGAACTCAGGCGCCAATTCCAGCGCCATCGGTGGGAATAGCGAACATTACGAAAAATATCATGCAATATCCAAATCCGGCGAAACTCCTTTACTACGCATCATAATTTTCATAGATTTTGAAAAACAACCAATATTCTATATAATATAGCCCTGCTTGGATTTAACACTTATTAAAATATCTATGTAGGTGTTTCGACTAGTACCTATGCAACAACATGATTGTGTAGAAAAGAAATCTTTTTATTATTACTTATTATTTAGAATTTGGAATCTCCTGCCTCATAATAGGACCGAGTTCAATTAACTCTAAAATGGCGTTTACAAACGTATATGCTGCTGTTGGGAACATGCGTGTACGAAACATCAATATGGTTCCATGGTGCACATTTTGATTTGCCTCATTTGACAGCTTGGAAACTAGCGAATGTCATAAAAACTTCAACTGTGATTTCACTCTTTTAATTGTAAATATATCAATATATCAATGCACATGTAAAGAAGCAAGATAAAAAGAAACAAACGACAGTTAGCACGAACGATGCGGAAGCAGAATCTCCGTCTGCCAACGCGGCTCAATTACGAGTACAACGCCCGTTCCCGAACGTTGCACGGAGGATCACGAACTGATTTCGCTATGCTTAAGTTTGGGCGGAACTGATGATTTGAATAGAGTCGTGGGTCCAACACAAACACAAAAATACATCCAAAACTAACAAAAATAGATGTTTATGGTTTATTCTACTTAGTTTCCATAACACAAAGAAAACCTTATATAGACCAAAACATATTATGTACATATGTTAATAATAATGTGCTGGTCCCATCATAATATAATAACTCTTTATTTTGATACAATATAAAGTTAGGCAGGCCAAAACCAATATTTCAAAAACTATAAAAAAATTGTTACATAATAAAAAAGATTGTTGTAAGATCAAATTATACTTGATAAAATCAACCAATCCCAGTAATCTTTACGAGATTTGGGACCTTGAAGGCACCTAGAAGTTAATAGCTGCACCCTGTGACATAAATTTAATATAGTCTAAATAACTTTGAGAATGCAAAATAATAAAAAAGTAAGTATTCTGTAAAAACTAGTAAGTATTCTAGTGAGTAGACCCATAGAACAATAACTATCAATGGTTTTTACGCACAACATTATCTGCTTAGACATCTTGTGTTCAAAAACTCATATCCACTATATATAAAGATATTATCAATATGTTATCAAAATGTTTTCACTGGTAGAAGTAAAAGCATACACAGCTATAAGCATATATAAACAGAAGACATACTTTTGCATTTATAATAATAAATATTATATTACTATCATTATCATTTCAGCCATTGGAAGTCTATTAGTTGTTGGAAATAGAAGAAAGAGGGAATTTTGCCAATAATTGCCGCTCAGGGCAAGCATGTTGGCAATCAGAGCACAGCTTTTGGGATGGGGATGCTACTGCCCGTTTTATGCCACCTGATATGGAGGGAGGTACTGTTATACTCTGCCAATACCTTCCGACTTATAATAGTGAAACTTGCAAATATAGTAAAAGAAATAATATTCATTAATGTTTAATTTGTTACAATTTGAAAATATATATTACTTTTTTTATCGTATTATATGATTCTCATTTACACTTTTTAATTCATATTCATGATATGTTGTTACTGATACCTCAAATATCAAACCCTTACCTGAAAGGTTTCAGCTATGTAGATGCTGCAAAACTATCTTTTCAGAGTGAGTTCAAAACTTTTTGTCCAGTGAGTGACAAAAATCTTTTACATTTCTATTCTATTGATATTAGAATGTCAGAGGATGAGGTATGGTGAGGTATGGTTTGATTTGGTATGGAACAGAAAGTTATAATAATTTATTTGGACCATGTCAGTTTAGGAATAAATATATATATTTAATATACCAATACTTTATATAATTCCATATGTATGTATACTTGAATTATATTAAACTTTAAAACATAAAAAAGTTATGGGTTTGAGTATTATGTTCTAAAAAATTTATTAATTACACTAATACTTTGAGCACATACTATTAAAAGTAAGGTAAAGTAATAAACCTAGTAGCTTACAAAAGCTTTCCTACATATATATTGTATTACACATATATGAACCACACCCGACCCCGCCCATACAAACAAAGGAATTTCACATACTATTATATATATATTAGTTATTTTGTCATACTTAACACTTTGATGTAATAAAACGACTGGTAAATATTTAGTAAACCAGGATCAATAATAAAAAAATTATAAAAAGAATTTTTATGTCTATATTTCATTGTACACATAATTAAGAAATACAAGATTAAAAATACAACATCACTCTATATAACTGTAAACTGGCATAAATAGAGCAAAAATGGACAATTTAGACCAAAAAAGCGGATTCAATGTTAAATCCCAAAGTTTATTAAAAGTTTTATCTTCATAGGTTATGTACACTGAACTTATTGTTTTATAAAAGTACTAGGTAATCCTTCTATATATATAAATTAGCATCTTTGTGTGGGATAATATAATAGTTTCATACCTTAGAATCATAAAGAACTTTCGCCTTGGTGGGGTCCGGTTCGTAGCACAATACACGCTCACCTTCACTAAATTTGTATCGAATTCCCCTTGTTGAAACCATATTTACTTTAAATTCGGTAAAAGATGATGTACTTTATGCAAAGAGTTACTAGGCCAACAATAAATTACGTAATGTAACAGTACTACGCCCTAAAAAATTGTAAATAAATATGTAGGTAAAATGCAGTACCGCCAAAACAAAACTTTATGCAAGGATTTAAAGAGATTTATAGATTATTAATTCAACCTCGTGCGTACAGAACTTCTAGTTAAAAATTATTTACAGTCAACGCCAACGCCTACCGCGCTGTAGTAGAGATTATTTTTATATAGAAAAATATGTTATTGTTTGGGGCGTCAACCGCGCCGATCTAGGTTTGTTTTCTTTTGTGCTGTCAATAATATGTTGCCATATGGAAAAAGTATTATTTGATTGGGTTGGTATTATAAATTAACACTGGTACTTATATTTACCTGTTTATGTATATATTTTAATAACACTGAATAAAAATACCTCGTTTGCTGCAAATTCTTATCATAGATGCAATGTTGCCCGATTGTTTTATTAACAATCACAAAGAATGAAAAGAACATGCATATATACGTGCATGTTCTTTTCATTCTTGCATTTTTTATTTACAACTAAGCAAC
The DNA here is from genome assembly GCA_020976665.1 of Heortia vitessoides. Classification (NCBI taxonomy): domain Eukaryota; kingdom Metazoa; phylum Arthropoda; class Insecta; order Lepidoptera; family Crambidae; genus Heortia; species Heortia vitessoides. The sequence goes on from JACJUM010002477.1 coordinate 7,059,429, forward strand.
AATGCTTAGTTGTAAATATAAAAGATAATAAATGCTTTATATAGGTCACTAGCGGCCCATCCCGGCTTTGCACGAGCACTAAAATGAATCGATCGGGTCGAATTAAAATAAATAGGAAATTTAATTCTTAAATATTATTTAAGATTTTATTGTACTTTATTCATTATATGAAACTATCTTAAATAATAAATTATTTATTTTGATAAGGATTAATACCACGGAAAAATTAAAAAGCCTTTTCAAGCAGTGGTATTTTAATTAATTTTTTAAATAAATAATCGCTTATTTTTGCATAACAATAATATTTAATTAGAGATATGATATCAGGACGTGTTTTTTTTGAATAATGAAAAGTTCTACTCTGTTATATCTTCAGTAGTTCTCGCGGCGTTCACGATTAAAGAAAGTTATTTGGTATTTTTTAAACCTTTGGGTTACATTATCGGAGTTTTGGTAAGGAACCCATTTTGACGTGACAACGTCTTATAAATTGGTTTGCCGGGTGACACTTCAAGAAACTGCGTTACGCTCCGCTCACGTTATGCGCTTACAATGAGAGCGAGTGAGAGGCACGCGTCCCTCTCACTCGCTCTCATTGTGACGTGTGTTACGCAAATGTATTGCAAGTTATTGTATGTATATTTGTATATAAATACGTATGTATGTGTAAAGGTAAAAATAAAATTTTGTTAATATGAAATTCAGTGCGAGATTCTTTGTATAAATTAATGTTTTAAATATAATTCTTTGTATAAATAAATGTTTTAAATTGTTACTATTATTTCATCCTTATTCCTACGATATACGAATGAATATTCACATTAAAATTATTTTACCACTCAAAGTCGTTGTCACGTAAAACTTTCGCCCGTATACCGAGTTTACAGGCAACCAATTTTTTTTAAACAAAATATAGCCTATGTCCCTATGTCCATCAAGGAAAGTGATAGCTTTCTAAGAAAGAATTTAAAAGAATTTTTCAAATCGGTGTAGTAGTTTCGGAGCCTATTCGAGACAAACAAACAAACAATCAAACCTTTCCTCTTTATAATATTATTAGTAGGTATGTATAGATAAATCTTTGCGACATGTCACAATCTCTGTTCTCTACGACAGTTGAAGATAACTATGACGTATTTTAAATAAACTTATTTCTTCTTAGATCTACGCAGTATATGTATTTCTATTCGATTTTGTTTGTCGATGGCAGGTATATTTAATAGTTTAGATATATATTAAATAGTTCACGTATACCTACAAATTATTCGTTTATTTATCAAAAACTTACAAATATAGAGTTTTATATCGATTGCAAGGTCCGATAAATTGGTATCGAATAAAGCAAATTAAATACTTTTAAGGGTAATATTACTTTGTACATATATGTATATGTATGCATACATCACGCCTGTGTCCCATCGGGGTTAGAGATGGAAAGTGGGAAAAAAAATCAACGGGAATATACCCAGGATTTTTCCTATTTTGGAAAAAACCCAATGGGCGGGTATTTTCATTATAAAACGTAAACATCACGATTTAAAAAAAAATTTTTTTTAATTTTTAGAACAAATGCAGCGAAAAATAGGTATTTTGTAATGTGCACATACTTTGCGCCAACGTATACTGCTCCAAGTCCGCGAAATACGTAGCAAGGAAAAACGTCGACGGCCGATATCGTAGACCGCGTCACGTCTTAGATGACCCTCCCGATAAAATAACCGCGAAAATCGCAGCCCTTCCTCGCCATCTTACTGGCACTAAACAATCACCTACACTCCACATGCACTCGTACAATAGAGCAGTACACCGCGTTCGCCGGCGAACGCGTGAAGTCCCTGCCCCTACGAGCGATAACCGACAGCCCTAGGGCTGTCGGGCTCAATCTGTCCGTCCTCTTTTGCTACAATTCATAGTAAATTCAACCCCAACGACGGCGGCCGAGCCTAGATCGAGCCTCTAGAGGTGCCCTCGGACGCGCCGTCGATCCCGCTCAAATCTCACGAGCCATTGCGGGCGCGATCGCGCTAAACGCGCGGTCGCGGTCGCGGCCGTGGGGCACGCAGGATGAATACGGGCATCGGACCTCTCATCTATGAGAGGCCCCGCCCTCTTGTTCGGTGGCGCTGGAATTGACGTCTGAGTAGTCCAGCACTAGGTTCATCCGGAAAAAAAAATACCTTTTGTTCGAGACGGCAAAATGTGCCGCGTTATTGAGGAACTAAAATAAAACCAGCAATGTATTATAACAACAAAAAGACGTCTTCTTTTTTATCATAAGATTTTTTCTGCGCATTGTGATGGAATGTTACTTAATTGCAGAAAAACGTCTATTGAAACTTTTAAGAATCTTTGACCAATAAAAAAATAAAAAACGACAGATACTAACTAACGATTATTTATTACACTTTACAAAAGTGTATTTTACTATTGGAAATTTTTAGTCACTGTCACTACTTTCATGATCATTAAATATAATATTTATATTGCAAACTTCTATTTCTTGTGTATTTATTTCCACGAGATGTTGAAGGTCGTTCTTCGTTTATTTGACTGCCCAACGGACTTGACAATTGCCTGGGTGTAGATAACGGCTCGTCATCATCGTCATTGTCATCATCTTTATGTTTGTGCAACAGGTTCCAATAATACGATATAAAAGCTATTTTTGCTGCCCTGTCTGTAGTCAATCTATTTTGTTTGTGACTATGTATATGCGCATGCGTGCTAAAAGATCGTTCAGTGACTGCTGAAGTACAGGGAGCAGTTAGAATACATACTGCAACCCTACTCAGCAATTTGGATCTGCAGAGTCCTCTCCACCAAACCACCGGGTTCATGTCATACTTCCCATAAACCCTGTTTAGCTCTATAATTGACTAAATCAAAACCAACGTCAATATTAAGCGATTGGTTCACGTCGTGTATAAACTCCATAGCATCCACTTCGTGTTCTTCTTCTAATTCAATGCCTTGCGATCTTGGATCTAATAAATATGCAGCATAGTGAATGGGTTTCAAACAATTATTTGTTCGCCTAATTACAGCATTTGCAATATCTTGTTTGTGATGCTAATTTAGAATGTATATATCAGGAACGAAAATTTAAATGTTTAAATCTTTGAAGGCCATATAAATTTCATTTATTAGTATTCCATTGCCTTCAAGTTTAAATTTTATATATGTTATAGGCTCCAGTAGTTTTATACAATTTTCAACCATGGTTCAGAAATTCAAATCCAATAGATTTGATTTTATTTCTTCTGAAATAGTGGCATCTTCAGTGGCAATGCAACTTTGGATTCTTTTAACTTTTTAACGCAGTGGTGCAGTAACTGCCCCACCGGGTTTTTTCTGGTAATTTTAATGTTTCACCTGAAGCTATATGTTTTACAATCTGAGCTAATAAAGCGCTCATACTTTGGTTGCTTTTTATTGTATCTGTGGCAATCGATATAAACACATTAATAGGTTCTAATCTACGCATAGCAAATTCAATGTATGTGCTAAGCATCTCAGCGGTATTATATGTGTATACGAATTTTTAACTATATGGAATGCTCTTTGAATATTGTTTGCGTTATCGCCGATAAGAGTTACAAATTTGTGGCCTCCATACACGTTTATAACTTCGATTGTCTCTTGAGATAAATATTGGCTTGTATGTCGGTTTGTAAGAGTATTAAGGCTTTTAACAAAAACAGGCTCGGGTTTTGCAATTATGAAGTCGATGTTGCACACTGCAAATGCAAATTATTTATAGACTTCAGTTCGTCTGTAATTTCATTAACCATTTCACTATAAATAGTTTCCAAATGTGTGGTGGAGATAGATTTTCTGGACTTTAAAAGTGGTTGCAAATCGTCACAAAATGTACCCACATTGGATGTTCAACGATTGATAAAGGAGAACCGGTACCAAATATTGCCTTCGATAAGAGCTGATCCAAATAAAGTTTCTTTTCTGTTGAAATTTCTAATGAATTCGTAATAATAGAATTTGTATCCGTGAAACTGTTATCCTATGACATTTCTTGAAGTGATACATCTTGCAAGGGCAGATTTGTAGCAGTTGTGCTAGTATCAGGGGTTTTATGTAGTTTGTTCTTGATAACAGTTGGACATTTATTTATTTTTATTTATTTATTTAACTTTATTGCACAAAATGTTACAAAATGTACAAATGGCGGACTTAATGCCAGATGGCATTATCTCCCAGTCAACCATTACACAAAATAGAAAAAAAAATATATATATATATATAGTGGTGCAGGCAATATATATACAAAATAGATAAACGTGGCATACATATTTGTATAAATAAACGCAATAAATGCATATGATATGAAAAAAAAAATATTTACATATATATATATATATATATACACATAAAATAATGTACATCAGAAATAGGGTTATAAAGTTAGAGAAGCAGCATCAGTAAATAAAGTACGGAGACAGCGTCTCAGGATAAATTTGTTTGGGGATTGCTTAATATTCAACGGAAGCTCGTTCCAGAGTCGTATAGCTGTCCCTGTAAAAGAGTTTGTCAAAAAACTAGAGTGATGAGATATCAGAGAGGACATCTATAACATTTCACCAGATGGTAGGTAATCTTGCTGACGTTGCCAAATTGATAAACTTTTTCACAGTGTTTGCATTTTACTGTTTACTGGTTGTCGAATGAAAATAGTTTTCCCATACATCAGAATTTTTTTTTCTGAAGGAGTAAAAAAACATATGTAAAAAAATAGAAATGTGTAGAGTTTTTCTAAAGAACTGTATATTAACAGAGTTGGTAAACTTACAGAACTAAATTGAAATAAATATAAATGGCCAATAAAGAACTTTATACTTTGCCCAATTTGCCTAAAACGCCCGTGCGTTTGGCTATCTCTATACATGACTTATTTAAACTTTTGTAAAATAAATATTTCCTGCAATAAATTAACTTAGAAACTCAAAATATATCTATTTCAATAAATAAAAGTACAAGGTTTGCAAAAATCCACAAATATAGTAAGTAAATAAAACTTATATAAAAAATTATTAAAGTTTAAACTTCGGTAAGTTATTGTTCATAAAAAGAAGTAGGTATCTAAGTCCACAAGAGTAGCAGTAGTTGTCAACCCAAAGTAAATCATGTATTTAATCACAAGGCAATCAAAAGTCCACAAAACAAAATCCAAGTCGTCAATTAACCAACAAATTAGCACAAGTGCGTACAGTATGGAGCCAAAACAACGTGTGAGATAGATAGATTACCAACGCGTACACCACTGCTACAACCTGCTTCCCAGCCCCCTTACCCGAGTATGTACGTAGTTTCGGGTAACTTGTCGCTAAGAGGGATGAACAAAAAGACAGTTTTTTATTTAATTTAACTTTATTTAATTATAACGTATTTATTGAATTATAAAAATAATTAAGTTAGATTAGCTCTAACTTGTAGTAATAGTACCTAAACAGTACATACTACTATTTAATATACATTACATAGAAGAAACATATGCTAGATATGAAAAACACCCGAATATCCCGTTTGGTAACTTTCCCCGGGTTTTTTCCCTATTTTTTCCCAGATTGGGTTTTTCCCGGGTTAAATCCCATCTATAATCGGGGTAAGCAGAGAATATGGTTCTCCACTTGTTATGATTTAGGCATACCTCTTTCGCTTCCCTTACTCGTATACACTCTTTAATTATTGGTACTTTTGACCTCTTTAATACCTCTTCTACCTGCCTAAGATATGTTCGCCTAGGTCGTCCTATACCAACTTTGTATTAACTAAGTATATTAAATATTTGTGTCATCGAAGAATCTTTATTTGTCTTGAAATGTGGTATGATTGGTATAGATATTTTATAATTTAAGTTTTCGGTTCATTTATAGTTTGTGACAGATGCCGAAACAAATTTTCTTCAAAATATTTGATGTTATTGACATTGACATAATTCTAATCAGAAAATCATCTAAACATCCTCTGATTTAATGTTTAACGATTTCGCATTAATTAATTTTCAATGATGGAGAAATTCCCATAAATCCGTTAAATTACTAAACATATTTCTTCAGACTGATTAGGAAACATACAATAGTGTTTTTTTCGGAGAACTTAAAGTCCAGCTCATGTACCAGTATAGATTCGACACTTTTTTCGGATGTTTAACGTCATTCGGAGTGGACAGATTGGCTTGATTGTTCACACTAGTTACCTAAGTAATTTTTAACAGGCGACTTAATTCAGGCGTACAATGTTTTTTTGTAGTTCTCTTTAATAAGTACCTAATTTAATAATTTTCATGAGTCTATAGTCTAAAAGTTAATATATCTGGATTGTCTTTGATCGGATTGTTTTCTAGACGATTGAGTTCTAGACGAACTCTCAACGTGCTCATTCCGACTGATCTAGCCCCACAGGATTGAGGTAGGTACTCTGTGCTAAAACAGACCATACTCAGCGGTTTAACCACACTTTCAGGCAGACAACTTGACTGGCTTAGTATCCAGGCACATAAAGCCTTAAGACTAAATAACCAATTAGAAATTTTGATTCCGGAACGGGAGAGAGGTCTGAAATAAACACAGACCAATCTTACCTGAAGTCTAACTCAGGCTACTACTCCCAGGATTCAGAGCTTCAAATGGAGAATATCATCCGCGCTACTATTGTTGTACGTTCAGGTACTTGTACCTACTTCAGAATATCATCAAAAATAAACACATCAGCAACAACATCAATAAAATTAAAAAAAATAATTACGCCGTTTGCCATACAAGCACTTGTTTTAATGGGCATGTAGAAACATTAGAACTGTCTATCTAAATCAAACAAGCAAATTTTCAAGCTGCCGCCTCTCATTGTTTATAGCATTTAAGAATACTTAATATATTTCTTTCTTACGGAAATACCTATTTTTTTTCTCCAGGACACAGGAACATTTTCAAAATATGAATTAAATATACAAAGCTATGAGTAATTTATACTAATACCAATAGTCATTTTGACATGTTATGAAAATTTCGTATGATTGACTGTCAACTGCAGAAACATTTATTTATTTATGGCATTGTTGTGTGAGTGAATATTAGTAGTGCGTGCATGATTCAAATTGAAAAATAAAACCAATATTCCATTATGTTTTGATAATCAGGTTTGTGATTAGAAAGAAGTGGTATTATCAAAGAGTGTTTAGAATACTTGATCTGGTTTTTCTTTCTCTTAAAAAAGAGAAGGTGGAGGGAGATATTATTAGGTGGAGAAAAAATTTTAGAGTTTTATCATACTTTCGGGAAATTTCAGATTCTATTAATATAACCCCGACATGTTTCCCGAATAGTTATAGATTAGTACTATATGTACAAGTACCAGAGTACCAGAAAACTTTAATTATGTTGACTACATCAGTAGATTCATTCCCTGAAATAAACCAAAAATAAGTACCTAATTATTTGCTCAATATATAAAGTACATTTAAGGAATAAAGTTCTAGTTTTAAGATGTAAAATTTCGATACATGTGTCAGTTAATCATAATAACCTCATCTAAGGGCGTAGGTGCAAGTCTGCTTTCGCAATGCAACATGCATGTTCCAAGCCACAGTAGTTGTTGTGCGGTATCGTCGCCGTGGGAACTATGGAAATATCAAGGCTGCACGGCGGTTAACTCTTTACGTCTAGACTTTATGGTGTAGGCATCTAATTACTATCAGACAGATACATGTGATTCACCTTCACATTATAAATTAGTGAGAATATTGCATGCCTCTGGTTTTTCGAGATCGTGGATGACACAGTTTTACAAGCAATTTAAAATATAAATGTGTTAGTTTTAGATAAGTGGTTACTATTAGTTGATATGTAGGTATTTGTTAATACAAATAAATAATATTCATTTTTACAAAAGTAATTATTGATAGTCTACATGTAGTAAAAATACTTCTTGGTCATTTGGTAAATTCGTGTCGTGACAAACTATTAGAAAAGGAAAAAATAATAAAAAAAGGTATTGATACAAAATATAATTTAATTTATAACATCCTAAAGAACAATATATGCAAAACGGTAAAACTTGAGTTTACTATGTATAATGATCATTTTGCATAAAATAATTCCTAAATTTTGGCATTTATTTAGTGGTGGTAGACAGGGGCAGTTTGGTATACGGGAGCAGAGTGGTAGACGGGAGCTGACTGGTAAACGGGGGTGGCGGCGTACTTGGCAATAGGCGCGGCGTGTACTACGGGGGCAGCGGCGTAAGCCACAGGAGCGGCAACCTTGGCGACAGGGGCGGCATAAGCGATGGGAGCGGCGACTTTCACGGCGAGGGGTTCCTTGTGAACAACAGCGTTGAAACCGTTGTGGGGGTCAGCGGTGTATTCGACAGTACGCTTGGTGCCATCGGGGTCGACGACGGAGTAGGAGCCCTGGACAACATCACCGTCGCGGGTCTCGTGTTGGGTCTTCGAGTCACCAGTAAGACCGTCCTGAACGTCGTAGGCGAAGCTGTACTGGGGATGATGGTCGTATTCTTCGACGGCAACTTTAGCAATGGGGGCGATGGCGGCCACTTTGGCGACGGGTGCGGCGTACGCTACAGGGCTGGCGTAGGCGACGGGGCCGGCGTGCAGTGCAGGTGCCGACGAGTATGTGAGGTGGGAAGCTGGCACCAGGCCGGCGCTGGCGACTGCCACGAAGCAAGCAAGAACCACAAACTGTTAAGAAGAAAATAGTACATTAGATATGAGAAGAATTATGACACATGTTGCACGGTATTGATTCACTTGATACGACATTTTTAATCCACGCTGTGGGTTGTACCTTGAATGCCATTGTGTAGTGAGTGAGTTGATTGAGGATGCTGAATGATGCTTGATGAGAAGTGTTTGAAGCTTATATAGTGGCAGCGGGGGCGCACCCTTTCACTCGTAGGCGCGCTGCGTCACGCGGCCGTGAGCCCAAGCCCCGGGCGTCTCTAGTGCATCCAGGTTCAAATTAGAGCTCCCGAACAGCCGCAAACTTACAATGTGTAGAACAAGTTTTAGATATGTTGGCTTTCACAGTTTATTACTTGTTAGTTATATACAGTCGTTTAATAAACTTAAATAAGTGATATATTTAAAAAAAAATATAGCTTTGTGAAGAATATTTTAGCAAAAATATAATTTGATATTTTGACTGCAGGTATAAATAAATTATTAGAATTAATTATTATCATTTTCATAACAGCTTTTTGCATGTGTCTTATTGAATCGAAATCTGAATCGCAACGTACAAATAATATTCTCATTTTTTCTACTATAGTTAAAATGAATATATAAAAAAATATATCTTGTCTCGAATATAACATTTTTTAGTCTGCAGCCAGTATCTGTTGTATCTAGTAGCTGTTGTATCTATAAGTATAATTATTTAAGTGAGGAGCCACACTGGAACAATTAGATTATAATGTTTCTTACACATGATATGATGAGCTAATTAGCCTAATTTTAAAGGGCCCGAAAATGTGATTACAAGGATTAAGAAGTAATCACATTTTTGGGCCCTTAAATAATCAGTATAATTGTTGCAACCCGTCCCGTGATTATATCTGAGATTAATAGAAGACTTAAATATTTTTTCAATGGCATCATAATATAAACTGAATTTTTATCTGGTTCAGTGTTCTAAAAGTAACATTATCTTTATCCTTTGCCATCCTTTGACATCTCGTCAATTATTTGAGATTAATATAAAGGACGTCAGTTTAATAGAAATATACGGTGATCACAGTCTACAATCAATTATGGATGATTATTGTTTGACAGTACAAAGGAGTCACTGAGTGAATGTGAGGAGACGCAATCAAAGCTCGACTCCAAACAAAGCTCTACAAACCTATTTGGTTGGAGCGGCGCGGCGCAGGCGCACGGCGTTTGACACCGTGACATCTGCGATTAGGGCTGTGTGTGTTGTATCATTGCGTAGTGCTCTCTAAGACATCATAGAAATACAGACAGATTATATCTGTATGTGGTTTGTCTGGTGTTCGTATTAATTAAACGATTTCTGGGATCGTTGCATGCTTTACTAGCATGAAGAGATCATTATAAAATAAATTCCGCTCTTTTGTTTATTTTTATGCCTGCTCAAAATTGCCGAACAGTAGTTCAAACGTCCCGCTAAAGGATATAGTCGATGATTGGGAAGGTTTAAAATAGTGTGATTAACTAGAAGCACAGGCGATTTAGTCTGTAATATAACTGCGACGCAGATGGTAGTTATGCGTTAAAAACAAACTTATGCCTTAAAAGTCGTGGGTTGGATCCCTACCCAGGAGAAATATTTATATGATGATATTTGAGTTTGTTCTTTGACTGGATATACAGTATATGTATTTAAGTATTATATTTGTGATTCCTCTGTTGTTTGATGTAACTTATTTCGGAGTCAGGTAGTCAATGTATGAGATGTATTCGGAAGTAATAGAAAAACATAAACATATATTATAAATTGAAGCTTACATATTTTTCAAAATCATCCAGTAAGTTTTATGTAAAAAAAAAAACAACTATTTATTTCACCCATTTAATAAGCCTAATCTCACAAATATTTAATAAAAATCTTCAAGAGAAAAATCGGACATCGAGTTTTATTTAAGATTTATAGGATTTTTATAAAACAGCCTACCTACTTAATTTTATAAAGTCTATAGAAATCTTTCTCCCCTATGGACAACATAATAAATAAAATTACACTTTATTTTTTTTTACCCTCATTAGTTCACACTAATAAATTCGCTAGCACATCATAGTCATAAAGATTATCTGGTAGTTTATCAATATATATATATATATTTTTTTTATAGGTTTTGCAATTATATGTTTTATACACGTATACATAATAATATTATTACAATTTATATGTTGCAAATCCACCAAATTTTTGGAGCAACAAATTATCTTATTTTTACCATCTTTCAATAAGTTTCAGCCTAGAAGTTTAAAAGCTCTTAATAATACCGTTTACATTCGATTAAAAACCTATCAAGAATTGCATTCAAGTTTAACAATACCAGTTTTGTACATCGCTTCAACGCCATCGTCGCTCTAGTTAAATGAGTTATTACGCAACGGACGCTCGAACTAGGACGGCGCGGTATTAAATCTGATTCACTGTCAATTAAAATGAACTACTCTACCGAATCATTCTTATTTTTTAGTTTTTTGCTTTATATCTTTGGTAAGGTAATGTTAATCTTAATAATAACTATTTAGGATAGGCACACATACTTAGAACATGTATTTTTGTTGACTTCGAATTGGCTGTACGGATCAGGTTTTGGCCATACAGCTGAGATAGTTTTGAAGGTATGGTTGGCATTAAAAGAACTCGTAGCTTTTATACGACTATAAAATTTAAGATCGTCATAAAGTCAGTTATATAATAATAAATCACCAACAAAAGTGCTGTCTTTGAATTTAGATCAAGGTAAAGATTTTTTCTCAATCGGTGTCTACTTTTTAGGCCACCTGACGCGTCTCGTCTCGATGACCTATCTAACTATCATTGTGTGGACCTATTTAAGCCCATAATATTTATTCAAAGAGAAATAGCCTCTATCAAATAGTATATGTCTTATTGTTTAAATTACTATGTAACATACGTACAGTATGTTGTAACCATTCTTACTCAAAATATCAAGCGATTCCGGATAACGGTAAGATACTTTTATATTCCAGAGTATATTACAATTTGAAATTATTGAATACTTATAAGTCAATAATTGGTATTGTAAATAAATACGTATTTTAAGGTGTACAAAAACCTCTTGTGATAGATGATAGATACTATTGTTACGATTATATTGGCACAAAGTAAAAAGAATCTTATTGTGTGACCTACTTTGAAAGTTCATTGCCTCAATATGTAATATAAAGTAGGTATGTTATATCCATTTGCGTATATTTTTTCGCGTACATTATTGATTCATTAATGTTCTTGCTTCATCAATTATAGTACCTACTAAATGATACTTATGACACTATATTTTTAATATGCCATAAAAATATCTGTATAGTTTTTATAAAGTATCTTCAATTTTTGATTGAGACGTACCTACACATACATAGAGACGTTTATATATGATCATCTTATATACAAATTATCAATATATAATCATATTAAAATATGTTTTGATATTGTAAGTTTATAATTACACTTTAAGCCGAAGGTAGCCGTCAGAAATGGTCAGAACAGCCTCAACTTCAATGTTATTGATTTGCGATGAATGAAATGAATATCCATGTGAAACAATGGCGTCGTCACCTTGACATTATGCTTGGTTTATGCATCGATCTTTATCCGCTGTGCCGAATCCCCGGCGTCGACCAGTGGGAGTCTAATGAATTTTGTTGATCTTATGTATCATGCTGTAACTGACTGCATCAAAAAAATAGTTGTTAACTAAGACTTTCTTTAATCTGCGAGATTATTGTCAATGCATATAATTTTTTACTATTATAAATTCTAACACACACTTTCTCTCTTCTATGTTCTGGGTTACTAAAAAAGTGTTAAGAAAAATTCGGATATTACCGTTATATATAGATTTAAAAGTTAAAAGTAAGACGTCCTCTCGTTGGTCGATCCCTATTAATTTAAAAGTTTGGTCTTGGGATTTGTACATAGTTAAGGCGAAATATGTTTTTACCAGAAACTGAAGCCGTTTAAATATAATTTGGCAATGAGTTGGCATCATCGGTATCTTCGGTATAAGAGTTGCTGGACCGCTAATAATAATCGTTGCTACAAATAAATTGTCCTTCAATTCCTTAATTAGTATCCGTAATATATGCTCGGAGAGCTGAAATATTTAAAAAACATGATTGGAATTCTTATTTTTAACATCAATTCATGTGCTTTAGTAAATTTAAAAATTTCTTGTGGATAATGAAATGCGTCTTTCATATTAGTCACGGTATCAATTAATTTGTAATTTCGACTCCCCTACCGTGCCTCAGTGATGCCTATAACACGTATTATATTGCAGCCTAGCCGAGCGGGATTAGCGCCGACCACGCGACTTCTTTCTAATACTCATATTTATAAATTCCTGATATCGTTTGAATGGAAAATTTGATTTCAATTATTCAAAAATTTAATTAACGGTGTTGTCAGGTTAATCAGTCTTGAATATGAAGTAATTATTTTGATAAGGATAAATACCATGGTATAAATAAGGAGCTTTTACAGAGGCGGCATGTAATTATGTTTTTTAAATAAAAGAATACTTACGTTCACGTTTATTTCTTTTGTATATATTTATATTTTCTGCAAAAGTGTACTACTATTTATAGTTCAATAAACAACAGAACACGCGATGTAGGATTTTTAGGTATTTTTACATTTTGGGTTACATTATTGGCGTTTTAATAAGGTTGTCTAACATTAAAAAAAATAGCATAATAGTGTAGCTTCCTAACGGTATTTTAAATGAGTTTTTTAGTTTTAGCCTATTTAAACAAACAATCAAATATTTTCTCTTTATAATATTAGTACTGATAAAATTAATAAATTAACTAACAGGACATCTTATGCATTGACCTGACTCCGAAATAAGTAGCTTAAAGCACTTGTGTTACGGATATCAGACAATGGAGAAATTTCTTAATAATACACGGATACATTTAAATAACACCCAGACATAGAAAATATATAAATATTCATTGTATAAATATTTGCTCTGAGTGGGGATCGAACTCACGACCTTTGACCCGCACAAGATAGGATAAATACTATCTGCACCTTCAGGGCCGTTATTTAAAACTCGATTATCTACGAAAAATAGTTTTTTTATATGCCCATTCTTTTATTTTTTTACATCCACCAGCACTGTTAGACAATAACATAACCTGGTCTAGGTGGTGTCAATCGCCAACCACTTTTGTTTTCATCTATTGACGGGACCACGGCCGATGGCCTTAAGTAATTATTAGTTGAAACGATTATCCACGATTGTCTGAATGATTCATCTAACTGAGTTCTAATTATTTAATTGCACTGCATATACAAAGGTGGTATGCTTGCCACTTCGTACTTGCGATGCAAAAAAAATACTCGCATTGAAAATACTTACAATAAATATATTTTAAGTTTGCTAAACGATTTATTAATTGTACAGCCATAAGCTTAATTTTGTTTTGTACATATAAAGTACGTACGTGTTTATATACGGCGAGAGTAGAATCAAATCAGTCTAAGTGTCACAACCACTTATGAACTCTATATAGTATTTAGAGTTAAAATAAATGTTTGCATTTGTGGATATGTCATTTTGTATACTTATTAGGAGGGTCAATACGTAATAGATGCGCTTATTGCTTTTAGGTAAAAAGAGCTGTAAGCTGTTGTGGCACAAGATGGCATGACCTTATGTAATGAAGAAGGTCGTCTGTACCTCACTCTCACTTATCTTCTACCGCCAAATAGTAGTGTTCGCTTTGCCGTGTTTCGGTTTGGAGGGTGAGGAAGGCAGTGAAATTACAGATTATTGTAGCATAATATCTTTAAGTCACATGGTTAGCAACGCGCTAGTGATATCCTTGTGATATTAGGCTTCTGTGATGCTTACTATCACATGAATTGTATGCTTGTTTGTCGACCTAGTCTAATAAAATTTAAAAAATCTGCACTCGTAATCGCTAAATAAGTATAATACTATGCCCCCTAATGTATCTATGACAAGGTGGTCAGTTCGTGTCACGATCTATGACGCAAGCAATGTCCGGATTGTACGAGTACAACAATTATAGTAACTGCCACTTAACTCAGGCGACCCCGAAAGTATATAAACTTCTACCTACTACTACCAATGACTTCGTTTGCTTATTCTTTTTTTTCTTTCATGAGCTGTGGGAACTTTTTCAAGATTAAAGTAGCGTGTCAGTATTATTTTATTAATATCGGTTATATATAAAAAGCGTAACATTAACAAAAACAGTCTTTCGCACTTATATATATTATATGACATACGGGGGTTATAAATACCATTTAAATTCATAACAAAGATAATCCTGGTATTAAATTTTTAATTATGTTAATAAGATATATATTTAACATCGTAAATTATACCACTATATTTTAAATGACATTTGATAATTTAAGCAACCAGTTTATGAACAACTTTAATGACAACTAGTTATTCGTATTTTTTTCTTACATACAATTTTTGTATATATGTCACAACTACACATGGTTATTAATTGAGGAGATATATTAAGTCTACATTGATATATGAAGAAAATATACCTATTTCTAATTTAATCTTATACATTTGGTGTACAAGTATCTATTATATCCAAAGATGCCAATATTTGATAGTCGCACTATAAGTGGTTATTACCTTTATAAATGTTAAAAACTTACAGGTAAATCAATAGATAAACTATTTAATGATATAATCTCTTTAATTAAACATAATCAGCGTCAGCTAGATAGAGCGAGTAGATCTAGATTCTTTGTCAGTTCATTACTTTCTAAAACGTAGGCAATATTATGACCTCACCCGTATGGTAATGCCTTGTTACAATATCCTTGTACACCTATCTCATTTTGATCTAGTTCTGTTACTTAACTAGAGCTAGCTTCTCAGAAATATTGTCAAGGAAAGTGTTTAGGCCGGCCACAGACGAGCATTGAATTCAAACCGGTGACGACTGACCGACTGATGTAACTACTTGGGCCGGAAGGTAAGCGTTGAGGAAAATTAAAACAAGGCTAGAGCAATTAGTAAGAATTACTGTGAACTATTTCTTATAAAAATAAATTTAACTTTCCAACGCAAGTGGCCTCGATTGGTTTTGTTTCCGTGATAATTTTATAAACTTGAAAGTACAGATAACTTTGTATCTAAAATTCACTTACTTATTATTGGAGTTTCTTAGAGTTGCTTGCTAGCCTTTATTATGGGGTGTTCAAGAAGGCTATCACACGTGAAGAATTAAAAAAAATCTGTGACTATATATGGCGTAATCATATAAAGTCACAGATTTTTTAAAATTCTGTGACTATATATGATTATATATTATTAGTTCAGCATTGAAGTATAACATCATACTTATAAAAAGAACTGAAATATACATATAAACTAAAAAATACATTTTCAAAGATGTGAAGTTCCAGAAACGTTGATTACATTGTCAAAAATATTCAGACTTATGGTCGCCTACCCGTTGGTTGAAATATGTACAACAATAATTATTAAATTATTTACATTTCTAATAACTATAAAATATTAATACTTCAAATATAAAAATATATTATTATTATATTCATTTTGTAGAACTTTGTCAATAAACAACCGTAAAGTACACAAAGTCCGTACTGCTGCACAATACAATTTATTATAAAAATAAAAAATGTCTTCTTGTAATCAAATTTATACTAGTAGAATAATAGAAGTAGTAGAATAGTACCTCCCCCAGGTGTTTTAAGAGGCGACTGAGGTACCGAAACCGATAGATGGCGGTATATCCATTCTGAAGCAGCGTAGCTCAAATGTAATAGGGCGGTAATGGGCAGCAGCATTCCCGTCTTCACGCCCGATCTCGTAGACCGCGTCACGTCTTAGATGACCCTCCCGACAAATATAACCGTGCAACTCGCAGCCCTTTCTTGCCCTCTCACTGGCACAACTCAACCACTGACACTCCACATGCACTCGTATAGCAGAGCATTACACCGCGTTCGCCGGCGAACGCGTGAAGTCCCTGCCCCTACGAGCGATAACCGACAGCCCTAGGGCTGTCGGGCTCAATCTGTCCGTCCTCTCTTGTTTTTATTTTAATTCATTCGTAGTAAATTCAACCCCCAACGACGGCGACCGAGCCTAGGTCGAGCCTCTAGAGGCGCCCTCGGTCTCGCCGTCGGTCCCGCTCAAATCTCGCGAGCCATTGCGGGTGCGACCGTGCTAAACGTGCGGTCGTGGCCGCGGGGCACGCAGGATTATTACGGGCATCGGACCTCTCATCTATGAGAGGCCCCGCCCTCTTTTTCGGTGGCGCTGGAATTGACGTCGGTGTAGTCCAGCACTAGGTTCGTCCGAAAAAAAAAAAAAAAAAAAAAAAAAACGCATTCCCGTCACGAAGCTATGCTCGTTTGCTGCGATTGCCACCAAGTTTGTCCAGCGCGGTAATTATGGAAAAATTCCCCTTATTTGAAGAGTTCTATGTCCAACAGTGGACCTCCAATGGCTGATATGATGATGATGATTAATGAGGGGTTCCGAATATGAATGTATACATACATACATACATACATATAATGAAACCAATATGTACACATAATTAAACAATATTAATATATACATATAATGGAACTCTAAATACAATAATATATCGCGAAGTTTACAAATAGATTAATTAGCTACAACTGTGTACTTCTATTTATCATCATCATAACAACGTTACAACGTCCACTGCTGGACAAAAGCCTCCGCAATAAATAATACGTCAGCATATGTACATATCTGAGTGTATCTATTATGATATATGTACATATCCTTGGGTATCTATTACGATAACCTTACACTTACGTGTTTATGCCTGTCTTTGTTAAGTCCAGTCGATGCGTCTACTAATAGGTTATGAAGAATTTATTGATTTAAGAGTATTAATATGTGTTAATAGCTGTTCTATTTTCAATAATTAAAAAATAGAATTTTCTGTAGTGTTTGAGAAGCCCGTGATACCTAGAAATGGTCCCAATTATCTGGTTATTAGATAAGATCACATTCCATGGGTTTAGAGCCTATATATAATACTAATAAAGACCACCAGGGGTCAATTATATAAAAAATTCTTATTGAAAGATTTAATACATTTTGGCATTTTCATTTTTTTTAGACTATACTAAAAAATTGCATTAGTTTTTTATTTATTGAACATTGATTTTGTTCGAAATTATTTTAATAAAGTAGCAGAGTTTATTTATTTTTTGAGAGTATCTTATTATCAGAAGATTCAATGTGAATTTTCATGGGGACGAATTTGCAAGCAACCAGTTTGGAATATGATGCTTTTAAAACCATCATTACTTGTCAGCGTTCGTCAGGTGCCCGGCATGATTGCGCAAGCGCCCGCCGCCGGCGAGCAGTTGGCAGCCTTGTGAAGGACGCGCGTGCACAATTTGAAAAATGCCTGCCGCATTTTCATGTGCGCAGCCTCAACTCCTCCCCTCACCTCGCGCCCCGCTCCACGCGCCTCTTGCCCAGCCTCGATGCGTGCACGTGGGGTGCGCACTGACACCGAAACACGGTTTTGCTGTCAAGAGCCAATGCCACTGAACTAATAAATGGAATAGTGTCATACCATTGACGTCGACGTTTTCAATATTTATGTGATACGGTACTCTTCATCGTCAGGCAATAATACAACTATGTGCTTATTATAAAAATACGTTTTTTCTTATGTATTCTTCCTTCGAAAACTATATATTTCCCTTCCAGTGAAAACTCTTTTTCAGCATTATATTAAGAAACTTAGATTCTTTTGAAAGCTCATTTGAAATCTATAAAATACAGTGAATAAAGTAATGATCAGTATTGTTGCCATGTCCTACCCTATGTTTCCATGTCTATAACGCGTGGCTTTCCATTGACAGAATTTAGCACTACGCCAATACCTGCTATCGATTTCGCTTTTAAACGCTCACGTTTGCAATATAGGAAGTTGAATACTCACGTATTTAACATAAATACTTAACATACCGACACAGTACGAAATATTGAATTCACCTCTTTGTGCAATTCACTCCTATATAGTTCTATTCAAGAGGTATTACTCACTCCGAAGAAAGGATATTATTCATTCAAAACACGTGGTCAAGAGTGCGAAAACAGATATCCTAATAAGGCGTGAGTAGACAGTAATAGTACTTTATCTTGATCTCGGCAAATCTTAAAAGAAGTTAATGTTTATAAATTCAACAGAAGCATTAATCCTTTTTTGAGTGTTATCTTTTTCGAGAACATGATACATTAATTAGGTCATAAAATGTAAAACTCTTTTACATACATCGTGACGTGATATTAAAGTCTCTGCGCTGCGCTACATATTTAAATTTTATTAGTCGCATTTAACGATATCGAGGCAACCACGGCTATTATTCGATCCAGTTTTTTTACATTATTATTTACTGTCGGAAGTTCGTCTAGGTAAAAAGTACAGTGATAGACCCTTAACCATAAGTCTAAAAACGGCACCTAACTTTAATAAGTTAGGGGCCGTTTTTGAATTGTTAGACCTTAACATGAAAAGATGTAAAGATGTAAACGCAAAAGATACATAACTTTAAAGATTACCACCATTTTGAATTATGCCCTTTTAGTTAAAGGGCGATACATTAAATGTTAATGAGCATGTATTGTGCACTGCGGAGTACAGTCGACTATGTCATGGTTCGTCGCGGTAAGTGACCTTCGTCCTTTCGGGCTCGGACTTCCAAGAGCTTATTGTGATGCTAATTTCCCCTTCTTTAAACAAAACCTTAAGGGACAGTGCCTTAAGGTTATCATTTGATTAGAGATACATTTTCCGTAACAGTGAGAAATCTAGTTATTTGTTTCTATGATATTTAAAATAAGTAAAACTCTTTTAAAATATTGATTTACCGGGAATCTTATGTAATTTATTATATGCAAATTTCTACTGGTTATAAGTTAACGTATGTAAAAAATGCCTTCAACAAGCAGTGTTATGGTAAATAAAACAACATATTTTGCAGGTTTTCCTTGGAAGTTATGTATATCATTAACGATTGCGCCAGATAAAACTTGTCTCATATCCGAAGAAGGCAACCAAGAAGATACACTTACATATTTAAGTAAGTCGAGAATGCTGGTATAAATATTAGAATTATATAATAAAACAAACTACTACTATTTTGTAATATGTCACCAAAAATGTCAGTGGAGTTGTAAAAGTTACGACCTGTATATATTAATACCTTTTCATTCTAATTTTTTTACAAGTCATATGGATTCATTAAAAAATAATAGTTAAAAATAAAACTAATTTTTTTAGTCGAAAGTAAAGCGTAGCTAATCGAACTTTAGTCGTAGCTAATCGAACTAAAAATTTGGAAAATCTTTTTTAATTACAATGTATTGTTTTTAATTATAATGTAGTTTATATTGCTATAGTAGTTAGTCGAAAGACAACATGAAATTGTAATAAAATTTAAGTTATTATCAGAATAATTCAACTCAGAGTAAAAAGCGTTGTATTTATACTTCATAACCATCTATCTCTCTTCTCATAGATAGTTGCAAATAGAATTGTTGTAATTTGTAATATTTCATATATCACGATTATACGATAGCGCGATCGTTTGACTTCCTATTACAGTAAACTCATTGTAATTAAAAATATTCTCTACTTGGATTAGCTATAAAAGCGTATTTTTAAACTATTATTTACTTTTACAATGAATCATTTATTTTTTGTGGACATATGGTCATATTACGCGATAGAGTACTTAAGTCCAAAACTTCATTCATGCGTAGATCACGTACTAGCTCTAGTCTCTCTTACTCCTTTACGGAGGATCTGGTGGTCCTAATAAGAATAATCGGAAAAATGTTAGCAAATTATTGCATTTTTATCCGTCCTTGATACGCATGCAGACTTTTGATTTATCAGACTACTAGAAATTAGTGAAATTCTGTTACATACATAGATACAGCCCAAGCTAATATAAAATCGTGTTAAAAACAGACTGATTCATCCTTTATTTATTTAAATGTACATATTTTTGGCAGTTATAAGGTAAAGTAATTTAAGTGAAACCTCTGATCTTGTTATATCGGAATAAGTAAACCAACTCCGAGCTTTTATAAACATTACAAACATTTTACAAATAACATTTTGTTCTTGTTTATGTGAGAGAGCTTTATTGATAATTATATTTTCCTTTAGTCATAACAACTTGCAAAATGTCAGCAAATACAAAGGCTACGTATAATATAACTATAACAGTATACTCCCTATAACAGTTTGATAGTTAGAAATTCTTCTAGAATACGAATGAGAATGGATGTTTGTTCTTTTCCAATTGAATTTTCATTATATATTTAAATGAGTTATTAACAATAATAAGATATAACGTCAGAGAAATAACAAAATGAAATATATAAAACTGTTCCTTTTTACCCTTATCTAAACATGGCTATACACCGCTAGCCGTGTTTCACTCTGCGGATGTTTCCACATTTCCTTGAAGTCTCTTTCAGTTTTTAACCGTGAAGATCGCACAATGCGGCTCCTGAAAACAAATTGTTTCGAGGATACACCGAAGAATCGGCGTGACCGCGATCTTTCATAGGCCCGGCACGGTTGCACAAGTAGCTGCTTTGTCTTTGCTATTGTCCAGTCCCATCGGCCAGGCGCGTACGTGCGTACTTGAATATATTTAAATTTGGAGATGCGGCCGGGATGAGGCAAGCGGAGTGTTTCAACGACTATAAATGGCGTTAGAGTTTGACACAGGGTACAGTCTTCAGCTCTAAGCACCCCTGTCCACAACTCAGCATACAAACAAAATGGCTTTCAAGGTACTGCCTCTATTCGCCTATGGATTGATTTGTGAAGTGACCGAAAAAGTGATCGTGATATATATAGTGTTTATCTATGTGAATTTTCCAAAAAATATATTTTGAGTGAAAATAATGATAAAATATCTGAAGTGACAAAAATATATTTTTTTAAGAAACTTCATTCTATTATAATACTGTTTATCGTTTCAGTTGGTGGTCTTCTCCTGCCTCCTAGCCGTGGCATACGGCAGTGTTGCCCCTGCAGCAATTGCTGCAGCACCAGTAGCTTACGCTGCACCAGCGGTCGCAGCTCGCCTTGAGGAATTTGATTCCTTCCCGCAGTATAGATTCGGATACGACGTCGCTGATTCCCTCACTGGAGACTACAAGAGTCAACAGGAGCAGAGAGACGGAGACCTCGTCCAGGGATCTTACTCTCTCGTGGACCCCGATGGCACCCGCCGCACCGTAGACTACGCCGCCGACCCAGTTAACGGCTTCAATGCCGTCGTGCGCAAGGAACCTTTGGTAGCTGCTGCTCCCGCGGTAGTCGCCGAGCCAGCTGTGGTCCCAGCAAACATCGCCGCCGCTCCAGTAGCTGCTCCAGTAGCCGCTGCGCCCGCTCGCATTGCAGTCCAACCTTCCGTATATGCGGCTAACTACGCAGTGGCTCCAGCTAATTACGCCGTAGCACCTGCTAACTACGCTGTGGCACCTGCCAACTACGCTGTAGCACCTGCCAACTACGCTGTGGCCCCTGCTGCTGCCCCTGTGGTCGCTGCAAGATACGCTTCAGCTCCCGTAGTAGCGAGATATGCTGCCGCTCCTGCCACAGCAGTATCTACTGGTCCTGTGTTCGCTCGCTATGCTGCTCCTCCCGTTGCTGCACCTGCTCCCATCGTGTCTGCCCGCTACGCAGCCTCTCCCGTCGTGGCAGCCCGCTACGCATCGGCACCTCTATCAGCAGCGTACTCTGCCGCGTACGCATCTCCCTACGCAACTGCGTACACGACACCTATAGCTGCCGCCTACTCCGCACCTGTGGCAGCCGCATACTCCGCACCTGTAGCAGCCGCATACTCAGCACCTGTTGCTGCTGCGTACACCGGTCCCGTCGCCGCTGCTTACACTGCTCCCGTCGCTGCCGCGTACACCGCTCCCGTTGCCGCTGCGTACACCGCACCTGTTGCAGCAGCTAACGTAGTGGCTGCTCCTGCAAGGCTGGCAGTGGGTCCAGCCCCAGTGGCTGCACCAGCTGCCGTTCGTGCTGCGCCCGCTAAAATTGTGGAATCCGTCGCTGCTGGCTACCGCTATCCTTAACACCGAGATATTACCAACTTGATGGCTCAATTTTGTAAAGACTTGATTTGTATATAGTTATTAATATGTCTTTTTTATTGAATAAAACCAAGCTGTTTTAATACTTGAAATTTTGAGTATTAATTGTATCTTGTTGAATCTTAACATGCTTGTAGTTGACATTTTTTTTTAAAGAAAGAACACCACTAATACATTTTCACATCAGAGTACGGATATACAAAATAATGCTCATACTACACTAAATCAATAAGTAATAACTAAACTTACAGCTTTACACTAATAACTTGCTCTAATGCAACTTCCTCCTGCCTGCAACTTCTTTTATTGATATTTTTTTGTCTGCTATAGAAAATATCTATAATTTTAACCCTTGACAACATAAGTCATAAGGAGCCTCGCAGTTACGTGATCCCGTTGTCACAATTAGTCCTATTGTTTTGGAAAAGAGTACGATATTACGGCATTGATTGACGGCGGTTTCAAATATCTGTACCCGATAATCCAGTATAAAACTGAATTTTTATATTTGTACAAAAGCCTGTCTAATAATTTAGTTGACTTTGATATTTAAAATCTCTAATACTATAACAAACATGAAACAAGCATTTAATGAGTTAATTAAACGAGATTTATATACAGTGCTGTAGATTTTACTTTCAATTTAATTATATAGTCACTTGTCATTTTATTATGATTTTATTATTAGAACGAAGACAGAACCATACGCCTAACTAGCAACGCACCGCGGTTTTGCCGTCGATAAGTGGACTATGTAATAATGATTTTTTTAGTTGTTATAGTTTAGGCCCAACGTTAATGTCAGTCAGTCAGCCAATCAGCTTCTTATTATATATATATATAATGCGAAGCTGGTTTCATTTGATTTGATATTCATTTTATTGAGTTAACTTTGAAAGAAACATTAATACTTAATACTAACTTTGCACCCCCTACTAACTGAATTTTATTCAAATATTTTTCACGTGTTTCTATGAATTTTAATGAAGAATCTTCATACTGATACTTTCAATTGAATAACTTAAAAAAACCTTAGGGGGGAGCTCTTACAAGCTGGAGGAAGGGAGCAGGGGTAAGACAGAGCGGACTATCTTTCCTTGCACTTTATAACCTAAACGTAAACAGTCTGATTGGTGAGCTCTACGCTAGTGGAGTTGGCTGCTCTATTGATAATATTTAATATAACATCAAAAGTTACGCCAACTATATGGCACTGCTGAGTCCATCTATCGGTGAGCTATGGAAATTACTTAATATTGGCGAGAGGTATGCGACAGCCCCTGGATTAAGTTATAATGTGAATTAAAGCAAAATGGTGGCCCTTAAATCTAAACAAGGAAGTTACTCTTAAAGGCCTTCCACGGAAAAGAGTAAAAGTTTGAAGTATCCAGGGCACTAGATAACGGAAAGTATGTCAGATGAAGCTGACATAGATAGAGAGAGTGAACATGCTCACCCGTTGATTTGTACAGTGAAACACTGAAGTTAAGAATACAGTTTTCAGAGCTTATTGCCAGTGTTTCTACACCTGCAGTCTATGGGTAGAGTATGCACTGAAGATACTTTCAACTCTGCGCGTCTAATATAATAGAGTTCAAGATGCTGATGAGGCTGCCTCAGTACTGCAGCGCTTCAGCAATGATCACTAAAACTCGCATAGACAGTTAGTTGATAATCATGCGTAAGCAGGTTATCTCCGCCTGGCGCCGCATTCGAGACAGTCCCAATGTCCTCCTGACGGCGAGAGGGTCGCTATTGCTGTACTCTTGTTGCACTGAAACATGTCAGCTCGAGAGCTGTTGTAATTATTATTAAGTCGGTTATATAAACCTTAAGGGACTGGCAGATTTGTACCAAGAGGCATCTAAATCACTAAAACCGACAGATGGCCTCATATCCATCCGCAACAGTGTAGTTCAAATGCACAGGGCGAGGATGAGCAGCAGCATTCCGGTCGCAAAAGCAGCGTTCTGCGATTACCAATACGCTTGCTCAGCGCGGCATTTATGTGCAAATTTCTCTTTTTCTTAAGGAGGCCTATGTCTAGCAGTGGATTTTCACTGGCTGATATGATAATAATGATGATCTGTATGCTGTTATTTTTTGAATTATCAATTTACTAACCCTAGCTCATAAGTATTATTAATACCCAAATTATGGAAAGCAATTTTCTAAAATAGAATTGTATTATTTTTATTAATTGTTTTTGAGGTATCCTGGGTCTCATTGGGTAGAGGAGAGCTCCAAGCTGATACGTAGGTAACATTGTATTCAATCTGCAGTAAGTACCTACAATTCCAAGTTTTACGCAACCTTGTTCCTAGGATAGACAACTGGCGCAATGATAAGTTAATTTTTCATTACAAGAAACATCAACTGGCCTGCATGCAAACCACAAATATGATATAATTTAATCCAACCCTAATTGTAACTTCCAATAATCCCGTCACGAAGAAAGCATGTGAACGCAACATGTATCGCAAGAGCGTCGTAACGCACTTTCATCAATGAGCAGTGCGTATGGACCTCACGTCCCTGATTACGTAGCTGGTGGTATATAACGCGCGGGCGATAAGGGATGCCCACACTCGACCTCGAAGACTCTGCACCAGCCCACGTAAGCAGACATGGACTCCAAGGTAAGATTCGCTTTTTGTAAAAACTGGTTACCTAACGGTTCCAGGGGATTTAGGGATAACGTAATTTTAACGTACCGTATGCTTTTCTTGGTTATTTGATTCTATTTCTAAACAACTTCTTACTTTTTTCCACTTTACAGTTACTTTAGATAACTTCGAAAGATTCTGGATTTACTACAAACTCACTTCATGTATTCGAAATATTTATTATCATATATTATCGACACAATTTGTAACAGTTTGTAATACATAAAAAACTAACAGGCTCACTGCGGTTTTATCCGGAGTATAATAGATATGTCTGTAATAAAATACCATACGAGTTTGTAAACAGGCCCGAGAACAGACAATGCTATTGCTGAGTAAATGGTTAAGTTATAGCCGTGGAAAAAGTTTGAAAGGGCGTGATAGAGTTAACATTCGTAGTCAATAGCGCTAGTTCAATCGTCGTTGTTACAGCGCGTGCTATCTGATTTAGAGAAGGAGCGATTCGCCGACGCATTTGTAGGGTTGCTTGTTTTCGGCAGTGTTAAAATTAATATCAGCTAGTTCATTATCTTTCAAATACGAGTATTTTTCACGAGTAATGTATAGTCCATTCATCAATTCATATTTTGTTTATTTCTGAATTTTTAATATGATAACTGATCTTTAAACAAAAACATATATTTTAAATACTTGATAAGGCTGTAATAAGTATAAACGATGATTTTTTCCATTTTTTACGAGTTCATTTATTTGATGTACATACATAATTTTAATTTTGTATTTTATTTAAATATTTATATGTATGTATATTTAATTTACTCTCTACGTAAAGAAAACATAAAATAGTTTCTTGACGCCATATCGAATTTAGCTTGATTTACAACATCTTAATAAATTTACTTAACACACAAATCGCTAATAAATACCTATGAGAATTCACAGAGATATCGCTCGTAGTAACCGTATTACTATTTGAAAAGAGAACCTACGGAACCAATGAAACATCGCTTGGTCGGCCCTGCGACGCCCGACGCCCGACGTGCGCTCGGACGATTGACCAACTCGATCCATATCGGGACGCTTTGCGACACGCTTCATTCTAACCGGCGCGCTTTCGTTCACAACCACAACCGTCCATAACAATGAGCCAGGCATTCCCAAATTGTTCGCCACCTCTTTAAAACAAATGCCTTATGTCCTCCAACGCCTCTATCTAGAAATACATCTAGAAAATGTACATACTCATAAATATTAATCAGATCACTTCCTTTATCATTTTAGGCCCGTTTTGTCCGAAGAAACCAAATATCTGTTTTATGCAAAGAAAATCAGTATTTGTTCATTGAAAAGACATCAACGAGCTAGCCACGATATTGAATAAAAATGTAATTAGATAATAAAATTCAATTTGTCGTCAAAAATAGTCGAATACTTGCTGTAATGCCGATCGTTACACAATACAGCTGTGCGATAATATTCAAATTAATAGTGTGTGTTGTTTTCTATGTAAAATGTAACGCTTCTGATTTCTAAATAATCAACCTAAAAAAATATTTTTCGTTTTTTTTTATACATGAAACAGTGGTCGGGATATAGTATTAACATTTTGTAAATAACCTTTATATTTATTCCTAATAACCTTTATATTAACAGCACAAAAATATTATTTGCTTTAATATATATATATATCTTTTAAATAAGAAGTTTGTTATTTATTTCAGATTGTAGTATTCATCTGCCTGGTTGGCGTTGCCGCCGCCAGCATTGCACCCGTACTCCCAGTAGCACCAGCGGTACACGTCGATCCCTTACCCCAGTATTCATATGGGTACGACGTGAGGGATGCCCTTACAGGTGACTACAAAGGCCACACGGAGCAGCGGAACGGCGACCTTGTGACTGGATCGTATTCCGTCGTAGACCCCGATGGTACAAGGAGAATTGTAGATTACGCTGCAGATCCCCTTAATGGCTTTAACGCAGTTGTACGCCGCGAGCCACTAGTTGTCGCTGCCCCCGCTAAAGTGGTTGCGCCTGCTCGTGTTTTTGCCCCAGCACCCGCACCCGTGTTTGCCCCTGCTCCGGTCGCTCCCGCCCCACTCATCGCCCCCGCTCCACTCGTCGCTCCTGCACCCTTCCTACCGCGCGCCCCAGTGTTTGCTCCCGCCCCAGCTCCACTTTTTGCCCCCAGGCTACCTAGTCCCTACTACTTCTAGATGAATTATTGCAATTTTGTTGTTACTCTCTTATAATTATTTTTTTGTATGACTGTTATTTCCATTATTTATATTAAAACATAAATTGAAAATATTACTGATTTTCATTTTTATTTAAGAAGAACCTTACGTAAAGACTGTGATTTATTTGCTAAAAGTGAAATTAGCCATTCATGAGAGTGATATGCTATCTATTTCACCGTTTAGTACATTTAAACCATACAATAGATTTTATTAAGTTTGCTATCCATTATAAGGTTTTCTTTGAAATTATTCTTATGTACGTGCATTTATAGTACCAAACAAATTAGTTTCTTAATACATTTAAAGATGTCTTAAGCTTTGCATCGATAACGCTGGCTTAAATTTACAATACCGATAATTAACTATAGGAAACAGAAATCTACGTTTAAAAAACTTCTCAATTAATAATAACCTTTCATAGTTAACCAGGATTGAGAAGCTATAGTAGATTTGTAGATATTGGTAAACTTACACGCACCGGAATATATAAGTCCGATTTTTATTTAAAAGTATTTTATGTATTTTTATAAAAAGAAATGTTAGAACTGACGACGTACGTTTGACTTTGTCAAGAACTTGACATTGGTTCCACATGATATTTTTAAAAGTAGTAAAGTATATACATACATAATAAAGTATATCTTGCCTTTGTAAATTGTGAACAGACGAATACTATTAAAATAATGACCAAGTTCAAGTATTGGGTTCAAACTGTTAATATATATTTCCGCTGTGACTCGACTTTTAATCTTATATTACTAATAATTGAGCATCGAAATAAACCTATAAGCAACAATTGTTTCTATCTTAATTCCAGAAGAATGATTCTTAACACGTAATGTCAATGCGATTTGCTATGTTTTTACTTAACAAAACTTTGAGTTCATATAAGGTATAAAAAATAAGTGAAATCACTCTTATAAATAATTCCCATGTATGTGTACCAAATTGACATATCACTGCACGGATACACATAAAATAATAATAATTGTCACATAAATTTATCACAGAATAACGAACTTCCTTTACTGGTAAATTAAGGTCAAAAATTACTTTCACAGTGGTATAGTCCTTTGGCACTACCAAGGCATCTGTTGCCGGTGAGACGACCTTAGCGATAATAAGATAATGTGCAAATGAACGCAAGGAAACAAGAGCACGCGGCCGCATTCCGGCGAGGACCGCGACCTTGCCTTAACCGCCTTAATTAAAAGCGAAAGTTTAAATAAGCTCCTCATAGGTGCGGGGTTCGAATAACCCAAAATATATGACGTCACAAAGCTGAAAGTCACGAGTGGCCAACGACGAATATAAAACGAGAGCATGATCTTAATTCAGCAGTTCAATCTCGCCATCGAACATTACCACTACCAAAAATGGCATTCAAGGTACCGTTTTATTATTTGTTTATTTGCGAATTCAAATTGAAAAAGCAATTGAATGTCATGTCAAATTCTTAGCAAAAATCTAACTCTATTTACCTTTGTTTACAGTTCGTGGTCTTCAGCTGCTTGGTCGCCGCTGCCAGCGCTGGCCTCCTCCCGGCTCAGGTTGCTTACTCCGCGCCACTGGCCTATGCCGCTCCCGTGGCCAAGTACGGCGCTTCCGTCGCGTACACTGCACCCATCGCTAAAGTGGCAGCTGTCGCCCCCGTCACCAAAGTCGTAGAGGCATACGACTCTCACCCCCAGTACACCTTCGCTTACGATGTCCAGGACGGCCACACCGGTGACTCTAAAACCCAGCACGAGACCCGCGACGGTGATGTTGTCAAGGGGTCTTACTCCGTGGTTGACCCTGACGGCACCAAGCGCACTGTTGAGTACACCGCCGACCCCCACAACGGATTCAACGCTATCGTGCACAAGGAGCCCCTCGCCGTGAAGGTTGCCGCTCCAGTAGCGTACGCCGCTCCCGTTACCAAGATCGCTGCACCCGTAGCTTATGCTACCCCAGTTGCCAAGATCGCTGCCCCTGTTGCGTACACCGCCCACGCTACCCCCGTGGCGTATACCGCTCACGCCGCCCCCGTAGCATACACCGCTCATGCTGCTCCCCTCGCCTACGCCGCTCCTGTCGCTAAATACGCTGCCCCAGTGGCGTATGCTGCATCTCCTCTTTCCTACTCTTCCTACCACCACTAAATAAATAAAAAAACTTGAATGCCATAATGTAAATAAAATTATTTATTTTACAATATTTTCTGATTTTTTTTCTTAATCATTCACGATATGAAGCAGCAGATTAACATATAGAATTTTGTCAAAATATTGCAATAGGCAATACCTGCATTAACAGACGTTGTCCTACTCTATTTTAGCGCGCATTCTGTCTATAGTGCCATCATGTATCTAACGACTGACAAAACAGTCAAATCAAAGGTCACCCAGAAAACAATACTTCTATTAAATTATCTCAAATTTTAAATAATTCACACATATTCCACATCTTTCTTATTTTTGTTTTGATATAATTCTTGTCCAAATAATAAGTAATACAACAAAAAAAATATTATTGAACTGGTCCGGTGGAACCGGTCCAATTGTTCACTCATGATGCCGTGACCAAGGGAAATGGGGAATCATTATCATCATCATATATGTAGTTATTATGTAATTAAAATAACTGTAAAAAAACACTATCAATATGCATATCGTATATATATTTATTACCTTTAAACGTATATATTCAAATGATATAAAATTATAATATTTTTGCCAAAGCAGTTTAAACACAATCTGTCAAATTAAATTACACATCAAACATTTGGAAACCAAGAACTCCAGATTTTGGAGGAGGTGGTAAGGTTCGCTCGGGTCCTGGAATAACTGAAAGACCTCGTTGTCGGCGCTTGCGACGTTCGGGACGACTATCTCCTGATTCAATTTTTCGGGGCAGCACTGAGAACCTGCGTCCAGTCGGCACAGTCGACATGCGCTTGAAAAGTACCTGAGTTTCGACGCGCGTCGTGTCATCCATTACACTCAATATTTGTCTTTCTCGCTGCACTATGGCTTTACGTTCATCGGCTGACACTGTTTCTTGAGCCATATCCGAACACTTACTCAAAAATGCTTGCACTCGTTCAGGATCTTGCAGTTTTTTGGACCACTCGTGAGCCTCTTCTACTTGAATGCGTACTTCATTCGCATTCCCTTGCTGCATATCTCCACTCATGAGAACAAAACATCCGTTCAACCACCACGTCACATTACCTAGCTCCTGGGCTTCTCTTTGACATCGTTTTGCATAAAATTTTGCAAGTGCATAATTCTTTTGAGTGCAAAGTAAACGGGCCAATTCATACATCAACCAACATTTCATAGTCGAATTTTCGCACATTTCTAGTGATGCTACTACTTTTTGTGTTGCTTCTTTAATATCGATGAACTTGTATGGATAAGTTGCCATTACAGAATCAAATGATGTTGGGCGGCCTACTGATAGTCCCATAAGGAAAGCAATCCTCCGGCGATTCCCTCGCTCACTAAGTGTGTAGGAAAGTCGATGTTGGGATAAATAACCTTCCCCAACGGCTCTGTATAAACGATCTATGTAAACTTCTTTGTCTGGTAATGTGCGTGGTGTTTTCATATCTAAGAATAACTGCATACGTTCTGCACGAGCAATCAAATCCATAACGCGATTCTCACGCACGCATTTTTCGATTTGTTTCAACATACGTTCAGCAGTGCGGGCACCTATAAGACGTTCATTAATAAGAACTGCCTCCTTATATTTATTCTGATGCTTTGAATCCGCCTTTTCAGCTAATTTGATAGTATAATAGGGACGCTGAGAACGGAGCATTTCTTGTCTCTCTGCTAGAGATCGTAAGGCTTCCCTCACTATTGCTTTTAATTCTAAACTTCCTCCTTTATTTGCAGACATGATTCGAGGATTTTCCATGAGTTCTTGGAGGAAAAATTTATCATAAGCCATTGGTCCTAGATATTTCATAGCGAGTACTCGAGCTAGCGTTAGATGCTTTCGTGCTTCCATCTGAGTCAACTTGCGTTTGCGCTCAGGCTGAGGAATGCGAGAGATGTGTAGTGCTTTTGTGGGCTCATTTTCATCAACTCGGAGGGCTTCGTTTTGCTTAATCAATGGCAAAAAATCGAGCATTACATTACCTGCATTTACTCCAATGCAATCCTGGACGGTTTCTAAGCCCTGATTTATGCCCTCTATGAAATAAGGTGGTTGAGAGCGAAGTCTTGAACCTCGATAATTTATAACAACAGACCTTTCAAAGTCAGACATAGTGTACATGGCACGAGCTTGCATATTGCGGGCGATCATATTGCCAGGTTCAAGTTTCAGTGCAAGCTCCGCGTCTGCATACGCTTGTACAGGCTGGACAGCATCAGCGCAGACTTGACTGCGCCCCGTCAGATTTCTCACATCATCAGGAACACTTTTGTACGCTTCGTCAAACGATATTTTAGCTTTTTCAAACTGTTCGAGTCTTCTCAGATATGCTCCTCGTTCACGATATACCGTCAAGGCACCGTATAGTTGCTTTTCTTCCATGGCGATAATTATAAACTGTAAGAAATAACAATACTAGCAAAAAATTATAAAGAAATTGGAATCAATATGCCATTGAGGCAAATCTAAAACTGCTAGGACATTATTTATTTGACATATTGTCATCTATGTTTTTTCTTTGCACGAATATTTTTGTTGCGAGTTCAAGCCATTTCTTCAATATAACTCTTTCTTCATAGTTTAAGCTATTAAATAAGTGAGTTAATCATATATTTTTTTAATAACATACATATGAT
Organism: Heortia vitessoides; assembly: GCA_020976665.1. Lineage (NCBI taxonomy): Eukaryota > Metazoa > Arthropoda > Insecta > Lepidoptera > Crambidae > Heortia > Heortia vitessoides. Next base: position 7,091,988 of record JACJUM010002477.1, read on the forward strand.
ATGAATGTAAATATCAGTGAATACGAGAGAAATGTAACCATCTATCAAAATAGTTTTTATGTATACTTAAGTAGGCTAGATTTAAAAAAAAAACATTAAATTCGTGTACAAAAATTTTATTGGCCATATACAAAATCAGTCCTTTTAGGTTGCTCAGATGTTTACACCGCTACAACGGGAGCGGTGGCGTAGGGTGCAGCCCTTAAAGCAGCGAACCTAGCAACGGGGGCAGTGTACGCAGCGGCAACAGGGGCGCTGTACGCCGCGTACGTGTATGGTGCAGGGTAGGCGGCGGGGTAGGCGGCGGTGTAGCGAGCAGCTACCACAGGTGCGGCGGCTACGGGTGCGGCGACGGGAGCAGCGGCAAAACGAGCAGGAACCACGGCGGGAGCGGGCGCGGCCGCAACGACTGGGGCGGCAGCAACCAAGGGCTCTTTGCGCACAACAGCGTTGAAACCGTTCACTGAGTCAGCAGCGTAATCCACAGTGCGCCTGGTGCCATCGGGATCCACAAGCGAGTATGAGCCTTGTACAAGATCGCCGTCGCGTTGTTCAGTTTGACTCTTGTAGTCTCCGGTAAGTGAGTCCGCCACGTCGTAGCCAAATCTGTATTGGGGCAAGGGGTCGAATTCCTCGAGCCTAGCCGATACGAAGGGCGCTGCGGCCAATGGCGCAGCGACCGCTACAGGCGCCACGCTCGCACGGGCCACAGCTACGAGGCAGGAGAGAATGACGTACTGAAAATGTATAATATTTGTATAGCTAACTTTAAAATATACGATAACTTGACCTAATTCATCACTATAGATAAAGATAATAATAGGTGTGGAGTATGTAAGACTCGTTTATAATCGTCGCGACAGTTGTACTTGAAATAGTGACACGGTTTGCGAGACTAGTGTAGTTGCGCAAGCGCATGCGCAGAGAAATTACAAACAAGCTGAGAATCTACCGAGTGTCCGCCAAGGACGCCGCGGTGATGCCTCCCGCATATAAATTTATCTAATCAAGACGACATTCGTTATTAGATGAAACGAATAGTAACTGATGAAAAAATAAAAGAAATATTGTTTTCCTTGAAAGTTCCATATATCATGTATTGCATTAGCACAAATTGTCAATTTTATTTAGTGTTTGTGTAACACTTAGAACCCGTGCAAAGCTTACCTCCTAGCGATAACCTATTAATAGAGTAATAGTTATTAATACAAACAAAGTTATATACATACATATAGAAACTTGCAATAAAATTTAGCACTTAATACTCGAAAGTTGGAATGTTGTGTGATATTTCTTGCTTTTATTGAGATACCTACTATTGAAAGATATGATTCAATTGCTAATAAGAATTGTAAGCATGTTATAATTTGTGATGTAAGGTAAATATATCCAAAGCTATTAACGCTATTTCACTACACTGGGGATCAAACTTTTTTTTGTTACAATATTAGTATAGGTACTACATGTTACTGCTTCATATAGTTTCGCAAACATTATCCCGAGTTGTAGATGTGACCAGACTCGAAATGCGGTATGAACTTGATATTATAAGTGATCAAAGTGATTTATAAAGATTAGATACATTTTTTAACTAATTTATTATAGTAATTAATTAGATATAGAAATGTATTGAAAAGATGTTCACAAAATTTACCTTGAAGGCCATTTTTGTTCTTGTGGATGGTTTGTTGACTGAAGTCAAGAGTGAGTATGCTCCCGAAAGAGTCCGGCGAGGTATATATAGTAGCAGACGGTTGTGACACCGGGCCAAGTTCGCGCTTAGTATTGTGTCTGCGCATCACTATGGATGTGCACGCAATTGGAAATGAGCTGCAATTTGTCAATGGCGGAAAATTCGAACGCGTTCTTGACTTTAGGCCAACTATTACGAAATTGGAACAAAATAACCCGAACTCTTGTGTAGTGTGAGCTCCTTTTCATCATGTAAAGTAGTTAACTGCTAATTAACATATGCATTAGAGCTGTTGCTGTATTTAGTAGTATTGTAGTTACGTTATAACAAAATAACTGTCGCGCCTTCTGAACAACTCATATTGGCAACAACAACGTCATGTTCTTTATTGTTGCTTTGGCTGGTCGTGGGATACCATAAAATATTAACGTGCACGTGAAAAACGAATACTTCGCTCTTTAACAGTACTATGGTCTATAGATTTGATTAATAAAATTTTTAAATATATAATGTATATTATTTCTTACATAAAATTTTGCATTTACAATGCTGATGAAATGCATTGTATAGTAACAATTTTCGAACAATATTTTTTTAGCAATTATTGCTATGACACATTTTGATAGTAATAACGTTTTATTTCATTTCATCTGTTAATTATCATCTTTTTTATATATATATTTATATATTAATTTAATATATAATAATTTTTATATATATGTAAATTATATATATATATATATATATATACATATATACGACCTAATATTGCCACTACACCTATTGTGTATGTTATAACTTGTTTGTATGAAACATTAAATTTGAAAAAAATCAGAATAAATTCCTGTTAAACAACTGAGCTGATTTTGAGTACGATATTGCTTGAGTGTGAGTTATCTGGAAAATACAATACTACGACAAAAGATATTACATTTATACTTCATCCACGAGAAGCCGAAATAGGTTTACTAAAATATTTTATATGTATTATTTTACATATCAGGGTATGGTATAATAATTCAGCGAATTAGATAAAATAAAATGCATGTATATAAATGTATGTGTATATTTGCGAATCCTTAACTATCTAACAACAATAAATAGCAATTTGGGTAAGGTCATATTTACAAATCAGTCGTAATTAGCTTAGTGGTGGTAAATGGGCTGGGAGTAAGCGATGGGAGTCGAGAACTTGGCAACATGAGCAGCGTGGACGACCGGGGAGGCGGCATACGCGACGGGAGCAGCGACCTTAGTGATGGGGGCGGCGTAAGAAACGGGGGCGGAGTAGGACACAGGAGCGGCAATCTTCACAGCGGCAGGTTCCTTGTGTACGACAGCGTTGAAACCATTGTGGGGGTCGGCGGTGTACTCGACAGTGCGTTTGGTACCATCAGGGTCGACCACGGAGTAGGAGCCCTGGACGACATCACCATCACGAGTCTCGTGCTGGGCCTTAGAGTCACCGGTAAGACCGTCCTGGACGTCGTAAGAGAAACTGTATTGCGGGTGGGAGTCATATTCTTCAACCGCGACCTTGGCGACGGGAGCGATGACCTTAGCGATGGGAGAGGCGTAAGCTACAGGGCTGGAGTAGGCTACGGGTGCAGCAGAATACGCCAATGGAGCAGCTGGGACAATACCAGCGCTGGCGGCTACCACGAGGCAAGCGAGGACTACAAACTGTAACAAAACATAGATAAGTAATGACATATTTTTTATTTATTTCTACATAGTTACTTATTTTTATTTTTTATAATACAAACCTTGAAAGTCATTTCTGCTGGTTGTATTTGGATCGAATGATGTGGTTTGTATGATGTAGGACGGATTCATTCATGAGATTATATATCGTATGAATATTGCCCGAGGCAAGAGCCACTAAGCAGTCAACATGATGGCCGCGACGACCGACGACATGTTCCGATCAATACAATAATGTATCAGTTGATATGGCACAAGGACTACTAGGTTACAAATATTTAAAACATCGCTTAGGTGTAGCATTAGTATGTGAAAACCAGAGCAATTGCTTTTAAGGACACTTGCATGATATTAATGTTAAAGATGCTGGTTTTGCAAAATTCGCAATAATTATTTATGTTTCCTTAGACACTGTGTGGTTTCAATGTTTTATTGTGATTGCAAAATAACTCTACGTATAAATTTCATTCAATGGATTGCCTGAGTGTTATACATATATTATATTTTTTTAATAATGAAATACTTTTCCATAGATCTCGTTAGTGTAAGAGCTTTAATCCCTTTTTTGTAAATGCAAATGTAATAACATTAGGTAATATTTTTTTTCCAAATAATCTTACCGATCCTTACAAACTTGACTCTGTCAATTATAGACACGACAAAAAAGAATTAACCAATTTGGTGCAGTCATTCTTAAGAGATTAATTTTAAATTAAAATATAAATTGAGCATTGATGCAAATAAAGAATATATATATTATACCTTTTTTGAAGGGAACTATAAAATTGTTAATTACACAAGGGGAGAGCATTTTTGTTACATGAAAAATTATAACTAATATTATATATTTACGGGGTGCTAATTTCAGATTCGTAATCAGTTTTTTTGTAACAGCTTAAGTTTTTGAGATATAAAAAAATACATTTATTAAGAAAAAGAGTTTTTTACGAAGGAAATCAATAGAAAAACAAGCACTACGAATCGAAAAGTTTTCTTTTATATGATTTTGCCGCTTAGCGTGGTTCGTAAGAGCTGGAATTAATAGTTCAGTTATATATCATCTTGCAGTACTCTTACTTATCACAACTTTAAATCATTTTTTTTACAAATAAATAAAGAATATTTGTGAAACACTCGTTTAAGTTTCAATGTTATACATATCTTAGTTTAAATCAACACATCAAAAAACATGAATAATTCAAAATTCCATTGATCTTAGTTTGAAACGAATTATAATGATTTGTGGCGTAAACATTTACTTGAAACAATTATCGATTTATAGATTGACTAACGTAATGTGTTATCTTAACTTCTATCCTGGTTTATGATATATTATAAGCTTTTTAAAACTTCTGTCAAATCTTAATATTCCGATGTCTTTTAAATAAAATTAGATATTAGATAAGAAGACATAGAAATTAGATAAGAGTGACAGATTTCAAACTATTATTTTAATGGTTTTTGTCTTAATTTTAGGTTTATTTTACGATTAGAGTACGATTTGTAATAAAAACATTGTGTATAACAAATTATATGCCAAATACCATAATGCTATTATAAATAAATAATTTATTTGACGGGCACGATGACGCGTGGCAATGGGTCGTGGGTTCAAATCCAACCAAGGACAAATATTATGTGTTTTTTCTGTGTCCGGGTGTGAAGTATGTATTTAAGTATTATATTTGTGATTCCTCTATTGTCTGGTGTCCGCAACACAAGTGCATTATATTAAAAATAACTTTTAATTTATTATTATTATAAAAAATACTCATGTGAAGAAGCTACAGCTACATTTTATCTGCTATTCTTAATAAATCTATATTAATAGGAGTGTACTACACTTCATTATTTCATATTATATTTACCATTTATCAATATTGTTAATTTTTTTACGGTGTATGTATGTCAGAACTACTCCGTTAGGTATATGAGATTGTCGCAATTGCTGGTATACCAATAAAATAATTGCACGTTTGTCTATTTATCAGTAGAGTGTTATATTGAAAGGCATATTATTAATCTTGTCTATTATAACCGTGGGGTACCGGCATAGTAAAATAGTACATCCCCATGTACCAGGTGTACCGAAACCAACAGATTGCAGTATATGTACGCGTAACAGTGTAGTCCTAAGACAGCAGAGCGGGGATGGGCGATTCTCGTCATGAAGCTACGCTCTGCGATTGCCATCTCGCTTGCCCAGCAGAGGAGGGTACCGGTGGAGAAGAATAGTATCACCCTCTATACCAGGTGTCGTAAGAGGCGACTGAGGTACCTTATAATGTAGGAATGGGCAGCAATCGCGAAGCTGCGATTACCACCACGCCTTCACTTAGGGAGGCCTATGTCCAATGCTGGACCTTCTATGGCTGATGTGATGATGATGATGATTAGTGGTATAAAGAGACCAATTGTAGTTATTGAACGATTTTAAGATGCCCGCGCAATCAGTTTATTCATAATCGAATATTTATACATACATTGTGTAACAGATATCAGACAACAAAGGAATTACAAATATTTTACTTAGATACATTTAAATAACACTCGGACATAAAACAAACACAAATATTTGTTATAAAATAGCTTTGCTTTTAATTACCTCTACCACATTTTTTTTTTATTTACAGCGATTGAATTAATATTGATTGTTTATTCAGTCACTATTAAATTATATTAGAAGTAAATTTTCAATAAAAGGCCCTCATGTCACTGCCGATGCATTACCACAATGATATACATATATACAGCTTTAAGTTTATAGATTTTAATATTGATCTACCAAGCTAGAATCTAAAGAAGAAAGACAAAATTCGGAGACCGAGTATTTCGAGATTTGGTATTGATATTGTAAGCATTTTCAAATGTCCTGTCTTGAAATGGTTCCGTATGCTTTCAAAAGCCCAATAGACGCAAAAAGTGTCACCGATACATGTGTTTGATAAGATTACGTTTAGAAAGAAACAAAGGTACCATGTGCTCAATTGCAAAAAGATCAAATAAACAAAATTCGTAATAATAAATCAGTAACAAAATTAACTTAGTGTAAAAACTCCACTCGACTCCAATCCAGGAATTAAAAAAAACGGGTAATTATTATTTAAACATTTAGGCAACCATTTAATATTTAGTTTTACAAATATAGCTTTTTTATGATACTAAGTTGAAAAATTTTGTTTTTGAACTATGTATTAGTTACTTAAATTTTGTTTTTGAACTATGTATTATAAGACAAACTTGAAAAAAACCCTCTATTCGTCAATGATACCGGACAGGAAAAGGAGAGAAAGTGTTTATTATAGTATAGTGACTACAGACTAACTAGTTTTAGTCTTTAACTCATTTCTATTTTCTTTTATTTGTAAGTCTTTTATTTACATAAATATTTTATACCAACTTTTTGATCCAATACCTATTTCCCTCTCCTGAATAAAAAAAAATCATGGCCAGAGACTCTGTAGAAGTAATTTACGTGAATTATATTAAATTCTATTAAACACAATTATACTATATTCCCAGTTTTATTATTAGTTTAAATTATACTCCATTTTCTATATATTACTTCTATTTTCTATCTTATAAGAGAATTTTCAGGAATAATGCCTAATAACACTTAAATAAGGGAAGGAACTCTCTACACTGTGTACAGGTTTACCTAAACTAGGAGGCAGAGTGAAACTGTAAACTTTAAGCACTGTACTATAACATTGTTTTGTAATCTTACATATTTGTGTGCTTTATAATGGACAATACATTTTTATTATTATTTGTTATTACCATAATTCTCTCCAAAACAGCCAATTAAAAATGTATTTAGGCTATTAAAAACATAATCGTAGTTTACATACAAAACCAAAACAACAAAATACTTTTAAAACATTTATTTTCATACGTCCTGATGCACTAAATAAATAAGACTCGAGAAATGACTAGTGGAATGGCAATCATTTAGTGATGGATGAGAGGGGCAGAGTAAGCCACGGGGGCCGCAAATTTAGCGACGGGAGCGGCATGAACGACAGGGGCCGCAGCGTACGCGATGGGGGCGACCTTAGCCACGGTAGCCACCTTCACGGAAACGGGCTCTCTGTGCACGACAGCGTTAAAACCGTTGTGGGGGCCAGCGGTGTACTCAACAGTGCGCTTGATGCCATCGGGGTCGACCACGGAATAAGAGCCCTGGACGACATCTCCATCGCGGGTCTCGTGTTGGGTCTTAGAGTCTCCAGTAATGCTATCCTGAACGTCGTAGGCGAAGCTGTACTGAGGATGGGTGTCGTACTCCTCTATGGCGACTTTAGCGATGGGAGCGACGGCGGCTACTTTAGCTACGGGTGCGGCATAGGCCACGGGGGCGGAGTGCACGAGGTGCGCGGCCGGAGCGGCATGCACGATGGGTGCAGCTGCATATGCGACCGACGCGGGGTGCGCGGCGTACGTGGCAGGGGCGACAACGCCAGCTTGAGCCGCGGCGATCGCGCAAACTAACACTACAAGCTAGTAATATAATTTCGAATTAGTGTAAGCTAATTTTATGTTCCTGCCAGAGGAGCTGTTATAGTCTTTGTGAGATATTTAAATGGTAGATTTATAGTTGAACCATACTAATGATAGATCAGATTTTTTTACTAATATTTATAGGTAATCCCAAAACTTGAATTGACCTTACTCGCTAAAACAAATAGTAATTTTCTATTGCCTAAACAGTTTTCAGGATTGCCCCAACAACAGCAGGAATAAATACCTGCTCTATTGAAGTTTATTGTATGTTTAAGTTTTATACTTTATTGTGTAACTTATATTTAATCGTTAAATTAGTATAGTGTATTTTGGGCCTTTTATAAAACCTACCTTGAAAGCCATTTTAGCAGGAATGACAGTGATTCACTATGAGAAGAACTCAAGTTGAATGTACAGTTATTGTATTCCGCGGACTTTTTATATTCGTCTTGTAAGCCCCAGGCATTGCATTATACCATTGCGCTGCGTGTGTGAGATATTATAAACCGGTTACTTTTGAACGTTGCGACATATAATAAGCTCTTAAAGAATAGAGAGCCCACTGATTTGGTTCGTATTATATACAAATGGGAACAAGTGGGCTATGATTGATCTCGATCGTAAAGATCACTTGCATTATAATGCAAGGCTGCTTTCTTTGGACGGGCTGTCCTTGCCACACCGGACCGATTTTCTTCAGACGTTCTTGTAATAAAGTTACCACAAGTACAGTATATCTTTATATCAGCGTATACTCCGAATTTTATTGTTAGCGAAGTAATTACACCTCTAAACCTTATATTGTTGATGACACATTCTAGTTAAGCATTTAAAAATTGCGCTAGCAGCTAACGTCTATCGTCAGGTGCATTTATAAAGACATGTTGACGAAATTGTAAATGACTTTCCATAAGTGAATTAACAATACAAGTAAAAACTCTTCCGTGAGTATCCACAACGTTCGGTTTGCGCTATATTTTCTAGAAATCCACTTTTTTACACTTGATTTCTCAGGACCATTAGATCGTCTGCCCTTATTCCACGTCAAAGAGTGAACGTTTCCAATAAAGATAAAATATTCCTATACTAAAACCGATTTACTGAAACAAGTCAATTTTATGTTGATTTAGGGAAATATTTTACCGCAAATTGCTTACCTGCAAAGAGAACAAAATTAATTTATTTTTATGGATAGGATTTGCTTATAACAAACTATTTTTAAATACAGAACAATAAATCTGTCATAAAACTACAAGCGTTGACATTGACAGTGCACGTCATAAAGGTGAAGGGCATTCGGCATCTTTTGTGCAAGTAAAACAAATCTTAGTAAGTATGATAGTAGAATAACATAAATTAACAACATATATGTCTAGTTACGCTTACTCGATCTGTTAAATAAAAATTTTATCGTTATCAGCACTCATAATTATAAGTATGAAAATATCTTAAAACTTATATACAAAAAAAAATCAAATTACTAAAAGCACAAAGTAATTTTGATTAACTCTACAGACTAATTTAGACTTTAGAGCATTTAAAGACCAATTTAGTTTTTTTTTATACCTCAAACAATACTTAGTTAATGCTGATAGTGGTTTTCTTATGTAGGTCGGTCCATCTGTCGGTTTTGGTACCTTAGTCGCCATTTACGACACCTGGCTGTATCAGGAAGGTACTATTCTACTCTGCCGGTATCTCATGGCTAATATGGCTAAAATTGTACCATCGTAGAGCGATTTATAACGCAAATATGGATTCTAGAATCATCTTTAGTAGTTTATAAGTAGACTAAAAGACACGTAGTTTACTTAAAGTAATTTTGTATCTACTTACTACTATTAGACCTTATATATATCTCCAGATCATTTTACCTAAATTAGACAGCATTCCTTAATTGAAAGAGATTCAACATTAGGTACAAAATTACTCTGAGAATGTTGAAAGCCTTTTTAAAGATCGATTTATAGTGCTAAGATAATTTCAGGCTAATATGTGGTGGTCCCGAGTTGTACCTCGCGTACGACTGATGGGCACAAGGGTGTACGGACAATTCCATGACCCCTTGGAACAAGTAACTGGTATCGAGAAGAGGGAACTCCTAGCCCACTTGGCGGGAGAATGCGATCCGTTCCGCATACTGGCTATTAAAAGAGGTGACTTTTTAGTTGATCCTAAATTTGGACCCTTTTTTATTGGGAATACAACAAATCCCTGTCACTATAACCTGAACCGTGTTAAGATGGGAAAATCAAGTACAACGTTTAAAGTAACGTAGGGTTGCAGATAGGAGAGCTTTAAAACTTAACCGTTAGGTTAGAACTGCGGACCACAGCGTACAAGCCGAGCGAGCGTAGTAAGCCGCCGGCGAGTGCCGGAACCGAAAAATAATATATTGACAGTTAAGATATTACAACAACTCGACAACGTTACAACTAGTTTTACTGAAAATCAATTATATCAGTGATAAATTTTAGTTTTAACTGGGTTTTTCTAGTTTTATCAAAGACATTAAGTAAATACTAGGGAAAACGAGTTATAACAATAAACACATTTCAACTGTAACATATGCACTTTTATTTAACATGCCTGTTATTGCTGTTATAACAGTAATTTGATGAACTTTTTTGTGTGTGATTATGCATGTTTTACCTGAAAAAGACCTTATAATACTCGTCTGAATGTACTCTTCACTCTTCATCTATTTCTAGCCAACCAGCAGTACACGCATTGTAGTCAGATATGAAGATTGAGAGAGGCGAGGAGGAGAATTAAATCACTATGACTTCAACTCATAAGCTCTCTCTGGCGATACCTTTGTTGCAATATCTTAATATTAAAAATATTATCCTATATAGTAATTATTTCTACGGTATGCACTCCAGGGCCAGGAACCCGGGAGCGGCCGAATCTGATCCCAAGCGCGAACAGCTCTCGACTGATGGCGTGCCTGTGCAATGAACACGTGATGCACGTCGAGTATATTTGGCTGCACCAGGGAGTGCCCAAGCGCTGCGGCTGCGGTTACTGGTTTGAATTGTGCCCAGTCGCGCCTCTTTAGTATGACCATAGCGAGTTTTATAGTTTTATTCGAAGCGGTTTCAGAAGAATTTTCAAAGTATATTAGATAAAAATAGTTTGTTAATCCAGTCACAAACTACTAAATAGCTGGAAGCTAATTATCATTTTATGTTTAATCTAAAAGGAGCAAATATGAGACGATTTGAAAGAGATAAGAGATAGAAAAAGATTATGTCACCACCATAACGCAAATTCAGCGTTGTAAAATGGTGAGACTTTCAAACCATAATCTGTCCATTCCATTCCCTGCCTTTGAAGTAAATTTTAAAAATAATTTGTCCTATATATTAACTTTTATTTATAATGGGTGCTTATATATTAAAAACTACGACCAGATTCACGGGTCTCCAATATATTGGAAGTGCTTCCTTGCAAGATTGCCATAGATTAGCAGCAAGTATAAATCCGGTTATCCATATATCCAGTAGTTAGTTTGAGCAGGTTCACATGTGTTTGGAGCATATATTTATTATATTTGTTGATTAAAATCTATGTTTTTAGAATTTCACACGTAAACATGATATTTCGCTTCACATCATTTAATGTTCTAGCAAATTTTAATGAATCTTGCATCAGAATAACAGACAGGCGATCATTTACAAAGATACAAGAAACCGCTATTGACTTCATCTGAGAATAGGCTATAATTATTAAGAATTATTTACGTAGCATTTCCTAATTTTTTTGAGCCAAAGAAACAGTCAATAGACCACGACCATTTACCATTTAACACGAACTTGAATTTAGAATAACACACTTTGGGTAAATTACTAATATCAATTATTATGTATTTAATTTACATTAAACATAATTATGTCAGCAATAAATACCCTGACAACTTTAGTACCAAACCTACATAAATAATCTCTGATTAGATTGAAAGAGGTTTATCTTGTGTTATCATCATTATTACAGTCATTGGAAGTCATCTTGTGTTATCATCATTATTACAGTCATTGGAAGTCCATTGCTGGACATAGGGCTTTCCAAGAAGGTTATTTTGCCCATATTGGCCGCGCAAGCGTGTTGGCAATCGCAGAGCGCAGCTTTCGCGACGGGAATGCTGCTGCCCATACCCATCCTGTGCATTTGATCTACACAGTTTTGGATAGATACGCCGCCTTCAGTCGGTTCTGGTGCCTTAGTCGCCTCTTACGACACCTGGGACAAAGGGAGGTACAATAGTGCCGGTGAGGTACCAGAAAAGTAGAATACTACTTTGCCGGTTCCTCACCGTAAACGGTTTACCTTTATCGAAGCCTAATAAATATATAAGTATAAAGTATAAAGTGTGTATAATAAGTATAAAGCTAAACTATCAATGTACGTAATAAGATCCGGCATTCCAGCAATAAACCGTTGAATCTGTGAGTTAAGTCTAAGTGACGATTGCCATAGCGGCAATCGATGATCGAATTAAATAAAGTACAGTTTATCCGTCTAGTATAATGTGACTTCAACTTCTCGATCCTAGGTAATAATATATCTATAGGGTTGCCTATCTTTTCTAATAATGAAAATGATATTCCTAACTTCTATATGTGTCTAGCTATTACGCTCTTCCAGCTTTCCTAGTAAAAACGTTTCTGATGAAATGTACGAGGGCCCGTTCTCGAGAGAATAGTTATACATACTTTGATACGTGAAACGTATAATTCCCATAAATTTTACCTATCTTACCTAAAATTCCCAATAAAAAACGTGGTATTAACTTTTACCTACAATGGAGGATTACAGACACTTTGAGGCCCAAGGTAATCTAAAAGGATAGGTTTATCGATACTCTCCGCCCCTTCGAAATGTGTAATTAAAAAAATGTATATATTTGCTGATACTTGACTAAATATATTTTAAATATCAAACAGATTGATGATGCATACATTCAATTCGTTACGCTTAATGATAATATAAAATTATTTTGCGTAACAAATTGAATTGCTCCAATCTTTTAATTTTGAATATACTTACATGTAAATATGTAGGTTATGCTTTTGTCCCATATTTCAAATAAGCTTGAAAATATAAAGTTAATCCATTCCTTAAAATGTCAGTTCTTTCGTAATCATTATTTTAAAATGCTCTTATGTTTAATTATATACGGAAAAAATTGATGTATTCATAGATAATTTTCAATGGCACCCGTAAGCAGATTGATAAATCCAAACAAATAATTAACTAATAATATTTTTTAAAAGGTCAAGGCGCAGATGGTTGTGTACCTATCTTATACGCCGAGGATCTGGGTGTATTTTAGTAGTATATTTGTGATCCCTGTGGCGTCCGTAACACAAGTGTTATAAGTGACTTACCACGAATTCAGATCAACGTATGAGATGTAGTGGGAATAAAAAAATTATTTAACCATATTGTGATTTACATAACGACGATATACATAAAATCGTTTTGGATTAAATAACTCGTCACTAGAATGTGGTCCACTTTATTAACTATTTTATCTTTTTCTCTGGTTTAACAAACTTTTAAACTGCTTAGGTATTAATTATCTTTTATAAAAACTTCCTCAGTTTTTCTTAAGTTTGAAAGGAGAGTCATATGTGTATCTTGAATACATATGCACTTATAATAGTAAAACATAAAAATTCTAACGCGTCAGATAGCAGCCCTACATGCAATGAATGGCGACGGGTCACAGTAGTCTGGTCGTGTGGGCAATTGTAAGGCCGCCGCCACTCGCCGGCGCCCTACTCCCCGCGCCCTTGAAACGGGCTAAGCTGAACTCGCCGCGACACTGCTACAGGAACTATCGTTCATTACGACCGCACATTATATAACGAACGTTAATGAGTACCTTCTGTGCCGGTCTGTAAGCCCCGCGAATGTATTAGTAGCGTCACGCGAAGAGTTACTACTTATTTATTTTATATTCAGTATTGTACAATAAAATTTATTAAAGGATATTATGGCCACTAGAAATGTAATAATGGACAGTTATGGAATTTTAACATGCATAAAATTTAATTCGAAATTTAAACAAATGAATGTTTTTTTTCATTATCTATGAATAGGTTACGGGTGCTAAATAAATTCTGTTTCATATATTATTTTAGTACTAAATTGCAATTCTCGGTAGTAAACAAGTTATCCTTTTGATTTTTCTCTTTATTTCTAAAGGATCAAAAAACAAATAAGTGACGTTTAAACGACTAGTATTAAATGCAAAATATTATATATATTTAACTTTATTGCACAAAATATTACAAAATGTACAAATGGCGGACTTAATGTCAGCTGGCATTATCTCTCAGTCAAGCATTACACGAAACAGAAAAAAATATATTTAGTGGTGCAGACAATATATATACAAAATAGATAAACGTTACATACATATTTGTATAAATAAACGCAATAAATACATATGATTTAAAATATATATATATATATATAATTACGTACATCAGAAATAGGGTTATAGTTAGGGAAGCAGCATCAGTATATAAAGTACGGAGAAAGAGTTTCAGGATAAATTTGTTTTCATTAAATATTATTTAGGAAGTACTAGTAGTTAATATTTTATTCCGCTCATAATATCACAGACAAAAATACGAGTCAACGTTAGTTTTGTTTTATATTTTCAAGCATTGTGGGAAATAATTAAGTATTTCAATAAATAGTCAAGTACTGCCATAAAAACATATACTTTATTAGATAGAACTTAGTGACGTTATTACACTTAGGCCATATTTAATTAATAAATCACATTTATCATCAGTGCAAAGAACTTATGAATCGATTACTTACTGGTAGTATCACAATTGCGTGATTAAAATAATTTGTCTATGCTAATTCATTTATTTCTTACGGCCAGGAACAAAATAATGACCGCGGTTCATACGCACTTCAGGGGGAATACTGTTTGCTGGGGTAAAATATACAGTTTGTGGCTGGACGTAATTAGGTCGGGCCTGTATATTAGCAGGATCATAATTCACTGATGGCTCTGTAACCCCTGCCGTCGTGTACACTAGATTAGGCGGCAGCGGTGCCCGGGGATAACCCGTATCGTATACACTGTTTATAGGAATCACGTAATTCTTTTTCACTGGAGTAATTTGTTGGGATTGCACTGGTGGCTCTGTGTGCACCACGGCTTTAAAACCCGTTAGCGGATGCGCGGTGTAGTCTACAATTCGCTTGCTACCGTCGGGCTCCACAACAGAATATTGTCCTGATACGGTGTTACCCTGCCGTACTTCATGCTGACTTTTTGTATCGCCAGTTGACGGGTCTTCGATGTTGTAAGCATACTTGTACTGTACCGGCACCGGAGGTGGGTCTGTTACTATTATGCCAAAAACAGCCGGAACTGCGCATATGAACAATATCTGAAATGAGAAAATGAAGTTTTGTGACTTAGTGGACAATAATACACTATTGTGATAGTTACAAGGCGAGGTGCAACAAGGCTGAAAGGACCAAACTCGTTTGTGACAAATGTAGGTCGTCGATTGTAGTCTACATACATCGAAACATTCGAAACCCAGACAGATCACTTTGCATAGGAATTTCACTTTTTGGGTTTAAAATAGAAGTCACTTGATAAGAAATATTTCAGGTGAATTGTAACGTACACTTTCTAAAGTCGAACAAATATAGATTATAAAATGAAATAATTTTTTTGATGAAATCATGTAACATGAATGAAATTTACCCTAATCATATTAGAAGGTGTAAAGCGCTCGACAATAGGGCAGCGTAAATAGTGCACGGGCCATTGCGCCGGTCGTATTTATAGAAGGCGGCATTCACTCGAATGTTCCGTGTTGCTAACATGCACACAGCTCCAATTGTCGCCTTTACCTATATTAAATTCAATTAAGCCTGACTTAACTCGCTAATTATAATCATTACGCGAACTCTTGACTTTCAGCGTTAGCTTAATCTCGGCCATCAGAATTGTGCAACTCGTCTTGTTGCAGACTTTAAACTGATGGATTGGTGAGGTTATGACAATATTATCACATATATTATAATATTAAGTACCATATCCAAACGCATACAAACAGGGCATCTTGACGTTGATACAAAAAAAAAATTCTTTTCTAAGGTTAAATGTGATTCAAACGATTAAGTTTCCATGATCATGGGCCAATCAAGACAATTGACAAAAGTTTATATAAAATAACAAAAAAGTAAAAACTAGTACATGCTGAATTTCTATTGAGGTCGATGTGTACCATGCAAATAATTATTTCGTAAACAAAAACTTTTTTCCTTGGTATTTATAATTTGAAATTATTTTATTTCTTTATTGAACTTTATTACACAAAATATGACTCCAGTTAATAGCTACTGATCTAAATTTTAAACTTAATTCATTTTAAAATTATTTATTTTAGTATGAAAAAAAATCCTTACCTTAGAAAGTTTCTTAAACCTAAGCATAACTACCTAAGCACCTAACCTAAGCACTAAGCATCATTCCAGTAGTTAATATTTCAGTTTTCGCTTCACTTGTCATTTAAAGTGTTTGAATACATCGCCCAATGTGCAGATTTATTCTTAGTTATAAACAAGAATACATAATAAAATATAAGTAATTAGTTACCTTTATAATAAAGTTAATACTAAATATCGTTAGTTTCCTAAAAACTCAGTATATTTCCTTATTTTATCTCATAGTAAATGTCAGTAGTAGACATACCTCTGCAGCTCAGTGACCTGCGACGCACTTTTGTAAAATTCATCATCATCAAATCTTCCATGGAAGTTCTACTGCTGAATATAAACCTCCTCAAAAGAATTACAATAGGACCAGCAAATGGCGCCTTGCGTCCAGCATGATCCTGAGGGTCGTTTCAGAGAGATTGTTTAGCAGATCGTATCTCTCCTTTGTGGGTAGACATCTAACGCTGATCTACATTCCAGATCCCGTACCGCTCGCATTGACTATTGGTTTTGTATGATATTCGGTATAAAATTAACAATATTAATACAACAAAAACATAAGAACTAAAACTAGAGCTTAAAAACAATAATGTGTGCATAAAATCACAACATAACAATTGTTGAAGAAAGTTTAACACCGATGATTCACCGATCAAGTACATCAACACACACATCTATATGTAGATGTGTGTGTTGATGTACATACACATACTTACAAGTATTTATGAATACAGATAACAATTACATACAATATTTTCCGAACACTTCCTTACCAAATACCTAAAATGAAACCTATGCATCCTACGTTTAAGGTGTTAACGTTATAATACTAAAAACGCATAACTTTTATTGAGCACAGCAAGCATATTTCGTTTTTAAAGTAGGTCTAAAAATGTATATGGTCATGACTGTACATAAACATATATAACTTATGTTAATAATATTATTTCCAATTCTATGTGTAATGCACTGCCTTACTGCTATTTTCTGTTTTGCTATTGACTGGTAGATAATGCCTTAAGGCATTGAGTCCACCATGTGTACATGGTATTTTTTAACGTACAAATAGTTAAATAATTAAATAAATAAAACGTGCATTCGGACCTTCTATGTTCTTCTATTTGATTTTGTTGTTTGTAGGGTACCAGTAGAGTAGAACAATACCTCTCCTGTACTAGGTGTCGTAAGTGGCGACTGAAGTACTGAAACTGACAGATAGCTGAACCACCCGAAGTATAACCCGAATATATATCCACCCGAAATAGCATGACTCAAATGCAACAAGGCAGAGATAGGCAGCAGCATTCTCGTCGTGAAGCTACGTCCTGCAATTGCGTACACGCCTACCCAGGGCGGCAGTTAGATCCAAAATCCCCCTTTTTGCAGTGGATGATCTACGGCTAACATGATAACGACAATGATGTTCTCCTAAAAAAATCTTAACTACATATTAAAACAATAATAACTAATCACAACCCTCATGCGCATACCTCATGTATAGTACACAACAATAATAATAATTTATTTTTTTCCACAACATCATAATACAAATATAATAAATCCTTACAAATACTATGAATGCCAATGTTTTTGAGTATAGATCTGTGTATTTATGGATATATATGTGTTTCTCTTTCACGCCGGGACTGGTGAACAGGTCTAAATGGAATTCGCCACAAAGATTATATTGATAGTTGTACGCTCTCATTGCAAAGCTAACCTTTAAGTGTCTGTTGCAATTATATTGGCCCGACTTATTCACTATTAAGTTATAAAGGAACAACATATACTTCTTCCCGGAATAATAAGAGATTAGGGATGAGCCACGACAAAGCCACGGGCAAATAGTTGGTAATATAATATTTGTTTGTAAAAAAGCTCTGGATTTAGCTCATCATCATAAACATCGTAGCAGGAGTCATAGAACGTACACTGCTGGACATTGGTTTCCCCGAGGATTTCCCCGGGAAATTTTGCCCATTATTAATGTCCTGGATAGGAGGAAAAACGCAGAGCATAGATTCGCAGGAATGCCGACCTGTGCTCTTGCTTTGATTTTTAGCTACGCTGCTATGAGTGGATATACCGTCATCTGTCGGTTTTGGACCCTGACTTGCCTTATACGATACCTGGTACAAGGGGAATACTACTGTTCTCTGCCTCGCTTAACCACACCTTACCACCACCACAAGCTTAACCTATTACACGTTCCATAAATATTAGTAGTCTCCGGTTAACTAACAATGTCGCAAATTAGTGAACACCTAGAATTTTTCCATATTATATAAATAAGTTATTGTATTAAAAAAAACTGGTAATATTTTCTTCCCAGTCACTGGGCCTTAATTTATTCGACGAACTTTATTTAAGCCTTCGTAATCCAAAAATCTTCTTTAAGCTTTCTACAATTATAGCATTTTAAATGAATTAAAACATTTTATTACTGAAACATCATAAATGGATAGACATTGTGTATTTTTAAAGTACAAAATTCTTCTAGTTATGGTCAAATAATATTGCCTGATATTAAAAGTAATGATGTATTTATATAACTAGGTACTTAATAATTCATTAAATAGTAATGAATGTTAAATGTCTATATCATAATAAATAAGCCCCGAAAACAGTAAAATGTTTGAACAAAACAAATGGCTAGCGTTGATTCATATTTATCACAGGTAAGGTACATAGATGACACCTGATAACACACAATATTGACGCAACCCCGACTAACAAACGTAGTCCGAACGAAGTATTGACTTCTATATATATTTTGTGTAATTTATATTTTAGCATATTTCAGCCTGATAGGTATTGCAACGTATGGTACTTTCCGATTAGCCCTCAAAAAAAATCCTGCTAGATACCATAAAGCAAAAATATGAAAGAGGAGTATACCTTCATGAAGTATTTATTTAATTTTTGATGGAATGTAATTTCCCCTGTAAGTCCCACAGAAGTCTCGGTATTTCTTTGATCCTTTTATTCCTGTTTTTATTTTCCCAGATTTAACCAATACCTACGTATCCTGTTATCTAAGTTCTGTCAGAACTAACAGAACGAGTAAAACACGCAAACAAAAACATTTGAAGGTGATGGCGAATACGAAATAGCATTTTAAAGAGCACTATGATGCTTTGTGTTTTTGGAGGTTAAAATATTAGAAACAACTAATTTCGATGTTGGGTGCTAGAGTATACATTTATAAAAATCAGCAAATTGATTCGTGAGGCTACTCACCTCTGTTATAGAGCTATTAGTCACGGACAGTCACGGCCTCATGAGGCGGGACCATTGCCCAATCAGATGAACACTGCATTGTTTCAAGGGTACTGCGTGTGGAAGTCGTTCTGTTTTTTATACATTACCGCCTATTAGGAAGGATTTTTAAATTGGGTAATCATACAATAAGTCGTTATGACGCTTAATCGGTTAACTTCCGCAATATTTTCGCGGAATTCAATCTCTTGAGAAAGCTCCGATATTACTAAACATGCCATTAAAAGACATCAACGCGTGCTTTAGTAGGTTTATATGGGTATACATTGTTAACAAGTGTTTACACTATTAAAAATCTTTATAAATCATCACAAATTTACTTTAAGTAGTATCATATTGTGTATCGATAAATACTCGTTTCTCTTGAGAAGTATTATGAAAACAGAACATTAATATCGATTAAATAGAAGAATTTCTTCCATAAAAATGCAATATAGTCGTTGTGGAACAAGTTTTATATTACTTATTCTAATTATTAAGTAATTTTATTTAATCAGAAACTAATAAATTTTTCTTACACGCATGTTTTATTATAGACTTAGGGGTAGTAGTGTTGCAAACGATTTTAAAATATCATTATATCAGCCATAGAAATGCTTTTACGCAAAATGCGTCCAGCGCGATTCAAGTTTTTTCAGATCGTCTGTCTACCTTAAGGGTTAAGGTTAAGGTAGACAGACCCCACTTGCCGAATTTAGTATATCAATTACGGAAATAGTGACACATACACCCATTTTTTTATTGTTTCATTTAATGCGTTCCATTAGAACGTGGATGGTTTCTTTATAGCAATCCTGCATAATTAAGTCTAAGACGCGGAAGGATTGGTGTTTTTATTTTAGAAATTTTTATTTTTTTTTAATTTATTTTAGTTGTATTTTAGAAATTATCTTGTTGTTAGCAGTGGTCCGTGTTCGTTTTATTCGAATTTATCTCAATATAAATTATCGCTTTTTGGGTTTTAGGCGTTAGTCTTGTTTCAACGGAATAAATAATCTCAGTTATTAGAATTACTTTTACAATTTATTTTTAGACACAGCAAGGACCTGCCAGCCTGTTTTCAATTGACAAACTCACGTTTGACATTAAGTTGCGGGGCGGTGTCAACCGCCGCCAGCTCTTGCTGATTTTTATTACCGGTATTGATTAGGAAATAAAGGCATCGTAGTTATATTTTAGTTTAGCGGTAGGACACCGCTTGTTCTTGAACTATTCACGCGTATTATAGAACAACAATACACTATACATTACGTGAATAAATGTGGACTGTTTCCGGATTACAAGGGCTAATAATAACAATTTTGTATGCTAATTCTATGCTTTACAAAATTATAGTATAATAAGTATATTTAATTGTACCTTACAATAATCCTATTTTTAAATTACTTTTACGTTAAAGAGTATCAATTCTTTTGCACCGCATGTATTTTTTGAGTATTTGTAAAAGATCAATTATATACTTTTATATTACAATTACATAAAACAGAAGAGCATTCGAAATTTTAAAATGTTCCTTTTATCCATTGAGAAAGTTCCCTTTTCTCTATGTCTCTTGTGTATCTTTACAGTTTGTCAATATGCTATCAATTGGTTTATCTTCAAGTCACACCAATTAAGATGGACTTTTCCTGGTAGACGCAAAACCGATATTATTTGTTACTTTTATATGAGTAAAATGCAAAGGAAATTGTAAACAAAATTCTGATTCGAATATAAATAATTCAATGCCGACGAAGCCTAATCGTTATCATCATCATACCAGCCATTGAATGTCTACTTCTAGACACAGGCCTCCGCAAGAAAGGGGGAATTTTACCCATAAATGCCGCGCTGGGCAAGCGTGTTGGCAATCGCAGAGCGCAGCTTTCGCAACGGGGCTGCCCTTTCCCGTCCTGTGCATTTGAGATGCATTGTCTCAGATGGATATATCTGTCGGTTCTGGTACCTTAGTCGCCTTTTACGACACCTGGTACAAGGGGAGGTACTACTCTACTCTGCAGGTACCTCACCACGAAGCCTAGTGCTCTAATTGATTAGCAATTTATAAAGCTACATAATCAGGCAGGCCCGGTCTATGACATTCTTTAAGCGTACGGTTAAAGCTCATTTTTAACACTACAAACTGCAGTATAATTTAAATATGTATGTATATAGTATATGTAATCTTCATCTCTTTCATATGTCCAACTAAAGGTTGCCTGGAAGTGATAAAGCCGCCAATTGTTTTAATTTAAAATAAATGTAAGTGTTTCTGTATTGTTGACAATGTAATTTAAAATTATTAGCAAAGTAAATCAATCTACAGAATAATACCTGGACGCAGTCAGTAGGGGCCGCTAATGATTAAATAAAACTAACGATTTATAGGAGTTAACACAAAATGAACTGCATTCTAAAATCCGGATATAAAGGAGTTTTATTACTACTAGCACTCAAGCCCCTATACCAACACACATTGCGCCCGCGCAGGCTTCGTGTTGAATAATAGCAGGGCGAGGCTGAGGCGACATACACGCATTATGTCCGTATTTGACCATTACCGGCAACGCTCAACGATTACGATCCGATGTGACCCACATGCGAACTATAGCAAATATACTTTTATGCCAGCCCGCACGCTTAATAACAAATGATCTCAAGGGTCTCTATAAAATTAACTTGTCAGTGTTATTTGTTAACTGCCCGTTTATAACGATGGACTGAAAGTCTAAAATATTGTGACTGTTATGTGGTTTGTCAGAATAACACAATATTTACACCTATATAATGTAAAGATAAAAATAAATGCTAGGCTTCCAACATGACAAGTAGAGGAACATCGGTATGCACTCATCATAGTTTAAAAGTTAAAATCAAACATTTCATAGACCTGGAATCAGCGTGGGGCGACGATATAATACTCGGTAGACAGGAAAATTAACTTTCAAAAATTAAAATACAATGAAGTTCGATTCCTCTTATTTATTACCTTAATTTTAATATTAACAACAATAGGTACATAAATAAATCATATACATAACATGTTTCAGGTCACTCGAGCGGTCACAGACCAGCTTAAATGGACTCAGACATCAAACACATAGCTTACAATCAATTTACCATCTAATTTGATAACAACCAACCGGCTAGACAAATACGTTATAAGAATAACATAGAAAATCGCGTTCATTGCGTTACATACATAAACAATAAATATTTTCAACATGTAACAATATAAACCTATGTACCAATATAGTTACATCAGCAGATACATAATTATATTACTTTATATTTTTTCGTCAACCTTTTTCTTTGAATCGGTCCTGCACTCAATTATTAGTATAAGAATCCTTAAGAAAGTGCAGTTCAGGTACTGAAGACCTCTAAGTCACATAAGCAGTACGGACGCTTGAAACTAGAATTGGTCCTCAAGCAAAAAGCTAGTATTTTGCAAGGACTATCATGATTCTAGCTTGAACGAGTATAATATCGTTGGACTAGTGGATGTAAGCGGGAGCCGCGGCGACAGCTTTCACGACTCCTCCGATGGGTTCTTTGTGTACGACAGCGTTGAACCCGTTATGCGGGTCCGCGGTGTACTCGACAACGCGCCGGGTGCCGTCGGGCTCAACTAGCGAGTACGAGCCTTGGACGACGTCGCCAGACCGCGACTCCTGCTGACTCTTGGAGTCACCTGGCAACGAAGTAATAATGAGAAAAGTTCGTCGATCATAGAGAACTTCAACTTCATAGTTCTATGTTAATAGAGTGCAAATACTATTATTCGTTATTTCGATGTAAAATTATACCCGTATATTTTTTTTTATTACTCAATATTTATATAATGAATATTGTGAAAAGTATTATGTTTAAATGTGTTAAATATGAGTGACAACTGAGAAAACACAAATATAACACATACATACAAGTTTTATATTTGTGATTTCTTAGTTGTCGAATGTCCTTTATGCACTTGTATTAACAAGTGCTTTAAACGATTTATCTCTACTACTACTACGACGACGACGACAAGTAAGGCACCACAAACGTGAATTGTAGTGAGGATTTGTTGGTAAGATTATAATAATTTACTTAATGTTGTATATTAAAACCTCACCAGTTAAAGCATCCTGGATATCATAAGCGTAAGAATACTGAGGGTTTGGGTCGTATTCATCGACGGGAGCGGCGACCCCGCCGACAGGCGCCACGGCATATGGCGCGACAGCGGGCCTGGCTACTGCCAACGCCGGGCGTGCCACCGCCAAAGGCGATGCCACCGGTAGTCCTAGGGCGTGAGGATACCCGTATGACGACGTGAAGGGCGCTGCGACTGGCACCACGCCTGCGGCCGCTCCATTGCACACCACCAGAATAGCAGCCAAGATTGCGACCTGGGGTAACATTATTGAATTTTAAGAAATACATATATTCTCTAAAAGAAAATATGATTTCAATTTCGAATTCACATAAATAAATGTCAATTTCATACAATATTTTGAATTAGCCGTGAGGCCGAGTAGAATAGTATCTCTTCCTGTACCTGGTGTCGTAAGAGGCGACTGAAGTACCTGATAGAAACGAAAGTAATATGGCTGGTCTATTGCAACTGAAAAGGCTGAATTGAATCGCTTATGAATATGTGTACATATATCTTGTGCGCTAGTGGTCGTGGATTCGATTCCCACCCAGAGCAAATATTTATATGATGATATTTGTGTTCGTTTTGTGTATTAAATATATGTATTTAAGTATTATATTTATGATTTCTCTGTTGTCTGGCGTCCGGTGCGTAACACAGGTGATTTAAATGACTTACTATAGAGTCAGGTCAATGTATGCAATGTAGTAGGAATATATTTATTATATACTATACTCTAATACTATACTTTTATTGTATAATAGAATTTATAATATAAACTTATATTACGGAATTTAGACAATAGAGGAATCACAATAATACTTATATATATATATATATATAAATTTTTAACAAACAGATATATCATCATATAAATGTTTGTCCTGGGTGGGGATCGAAAACACGACCCTTGGCGCATAAGACCATTACCATCTGTGCCATGCCTGTAAAAAATAATCAAATGACAACTATTAAAAGAAAATCGTAGCGATTTATTGAAATAATCGTATATAAAATGTTAAATAATGGTTAATCAAATAATGATTTATTAATAAAAACGTGGGATCTCTCTCACAAAAGTCTTACTTTTATTTATAGACATCTAACAATCTACCATTGAATTTTTTTAGCAAATGTAATAGAAAAAAGTCTGTGCTGTTATAACCATCTTAATCATTTATACATAACTAGCATTCTAACCGCGAATACACATGTCAGGACAACCTTTCATTACACACCTTCGCGAGAACTTTACTGGGAACAAAAGTAGAATATATCCTTCCCTAACGATTTAAGTTTTCCTATTGCCAAATTTCATAAATATTGGTCCACCGGTTAAACTGAGAAAGCGTCATTAACAGACTCACCTTCAAATTTATAGTATTCGAATGGATAGTTTAGATTTTAATAAACCTAGTCTCTGAAATATATAAAATAGGTATTCTTACCAATCACATAATATCAATACGTAAACGTTCAAAAATATTTAATAGTAATTAAAATGCATGAAATGCATGCATGGGTCCACGCTCGTAACGGCATATGTAATTCCTGTATAACCAGAATCGACAGCAGCAACATTTAATAATAATACTACAGAAAAAGAAGTCAGAGTAAATCCCATGAACGTAAGCAATTTCAAGGGTTTGTATAGAATATAATCCGAAAACAAATAACACAAATATGTTATTGGTAAAAAAATATACAGGTTATATAAAGGAGGTTAATAAAATACAGTTGGAAAAATATCGTACCTTCATGTTGACTAGGTACCTCCGCGGTGCGTCCAAATGCTGTGAACCCAGAAGGGTGTGCATGCACCGCTTATATACGCATGTACCGAACCACACACGCGTTTAATGCACCCGCCTTAGACATACGATCATTTGTCATGGCCGGCCCTATACCCTTTACATAACAAGTTTAGTTAAGATTTTACTTTCAGGGTTCAATTTTTTATTGATAACAAATTGCAATGATTTAAAATAAGAATTTATTTTAAAGTACCGATTTCAATGGATCCTCAGGTAGAAGTTTTGCAATTTATAATCCTAATTTAACATTTGTCATATATTTTAAATTTTTGTGTTATTTTACTGAATCATTATGAATATTACAAAATACACTGAAAATACAATAAAGAATGAAAGAGATGTGAGGAGAGGGACGGCAGAAAACCCTTTATGAGTCTAAGTAATAAAACAGTACTAAATAATTTTCGAAGCTTTTCCATCGACACAGAAAGAGTATAAATAGTTATAAATATTTAATTTACAAGCAGTCGAGTATAACTTGCTAAAAGTCGCCTGAGTCTATTTTATTCAAATCTGACCTTAAGAGTCTACAGTTTAAGAGTACATGCGTGTATGCGTCTAGACAACGCTAGTTTTTGGGTCACAGCTGCACGTTATCAGTAATGCATGCGATAGTGGTCCCACCACATTCGAAGATAAATCAAAATGGCTTGAATTGAATGTACTTAAAATTGCATTATTTGTTGAGTATACTACTTAGTTGGACTTTTAACGTTGTTATTTTAACAACTGCTTTAGAACGATTTTTGAAGAAATTATTTTACTATCGGTATCATTTTTTTATATAATATATATCTTTTATATATATATATATATATATAGCTAACTATTCATTATTTATTTATTTTGAAGTCTGATTGAATATATATTATTTATATGTTACTGTTAAAAAGATATAACTTCGATTGGTGGTATTTTTGTACTAAATATTTTATTATTGTAAATATTCATTCATGATCATATAGCAGCCTTGAACTTCTACTGCTGGATATGGTCCCCTTAAGAAAGGGGTAATTTTGCTCATAATTGCTGTGCT
The DNA here is from genome assembly GCA_020976665.1 of Heortia vitessoides. NCBI lineage: Eukaryota > Metazoa > Arthropoda > Insecta > Lepidoptera > Crambidae > Heortia > Heortia vitessoides. The sequence goes on from JACJUM010002477.1 coordinate 7,118,624, forward strand.
GGGCAGGCGTGGTGGCGATTGTAGAGCGAAGCTTCGTAACGAGAATGCTGCTGCCCATTGTCATCCTGTTGCATCTGAGCTACACTGATTTGGATTACTCGTTTTCTTACGACACCTTGTACAGAGGATTCTAGTATGCCAGTACCCCACGGTGGTTTTTTATTTGTTATTATTTCAATTTTAATGAATAAGTGGCGCTCTCCTTTTTTTGTTTGTGATTTTTAAATAAAATCGATTATATTTGGACAGTTGATGCTGGACTTAGGCATATTCTGGATTTCTCACCAAAGTCTTAAATGAATAAAATAATTTGCTAATATATATTATGCGATAGATAGTGATTCCAGAGAAAGGTTTTTATGTATAATACACATCTATATACTACTATAGTTCAAAATGCAAATTCTGCCTAAACTGATACGAGCTGGCTAACGAGATAGATCAAATTAATGTAACTACACAATTTACAGTCCGATGAGTCCGAGTCCGAGTCTCCAGTATATGATCAACTTTAGCACCACATTTATACCACCATATATCTGTCTTCAACAAGATGGATTCATCAGAGGAAAATCAACGATTAGTAACTTGATTGAAAACACTGGCTAAAATTTTTAATGCCCAAAGTCAAGTTGATTCCATATAGGTACACGGACTTTCAGAAGGCTTTTTATAGAGTTAGCCACAGGGTGCCCATCTATAAACTTTTTGAGTCAATGGGCATATATGGCTGCTCATACAGTGACTAAATATTACATTCTGAACTGTATTCAACTAGTTGCTATAAAGGGCTATCGTTCGCAATTGTCTGATCCCAAGGCTTGTACAAAGCGAAGAAGGCAGAACATTGCGTGAAGTGCGTTCTAGTCCGCCAATAGTTTATTACTTCTGTCCATATCTCTTATTTTGCCACATCTTGAGTACCCCTACGTGGTTTCGTCGCTGCAATACTGCAAGCATATTGATTTGATTGAATCGTTCCAGAGGCGCCTACTTCACGTCCTATGAGCCACGTCCTCGACACTTCAAGTTGAAACCACTACAATGTCGACAAAAATTTGCAATTTTCGTCGACATTGAAGTGTACCTAACTTAATGTATCTGTATAAGCTACCCAACGATTCATTATCCTCTAAACTACTATCTGATATGAGCTTTAGAATTCCCAAAAAATCTTCTAGGTTTGTAGCCCCGATATGCAATAACAACGTGTTTTCCCTGTACCCTATCTTCACAACTTAGAGATGTGCCGATAGTGAAACTCACTATATTGTAGTGCGAACTGTATGCCTGACATACATGTGTCGACACTCAATAAGTGGAAAGTGTTCTTTATATTTCTATTATTTAATTACTACTTTGATTTTATAAATATATCATTTATATTTACTTTATTTTTTTTTTAATTATGTAGTGTAGTTTCCGTGAGGTACCGGCAGAGTAATATAGTACCTCCCACTGCACTAGGTGTCGTAAGAGGTGACTAAGGTACCAGAACCGACAGATGGCGGTATCCATCTGAAACTCAAATACACTGCGGGGATGGGCAACAGCATCCCCGTCGCGAAGATACGCACTGCGATTGGCAGCACGTTTGCCCAGCGCAGCAATTATGGGCATAATCCCCTCTTTTCTGGGGGAATCCTATGTCCGGCAATAGATGATAATAAAAAGTTACCTTTAGATAAGATATATATAGATGTAGAGACGGAAGTATTTAGGTAGCCTTAATACGGCTCAGTCTTTGGGTCACTTCGCTCGAGTCAATCGCACTTTAAAGATTGGCCTGATTTTGACCTCCAGTGGCTCTGGAATTGTCGAAGGGAATCTTCGTAAAAGAAGCTCTCAAAACATTAAATTTGTTTCTACGCCATCTATTTTATAATACTTTATTTACTTTGTTAACAATATACAGATTTTAATACAACGCCATCTATTGAAATTTACTGTAATTATTAGACGTTGCAAAGTTGCCTATTTAAGTCGTTTCCCAGATATTCTGCAAATTGTAGATTTAAATGGTCTTAATTGGTTGGTCTTAGTAATTGTGTATTCTTGTTGCTCCACCTTGTGGTCTTGGTTATGGTGCACTTTCTTGGATATCATCTACAACATCATCATATCAGCCGTAAAACGTCCACTGCTGGACATAGACCTCCTTGAGTGATCCAATACAACCGGTTATATACGGCCTGTAACCAACGCAAACCTGCAGTTATAGTTACAACATCTGTCCATCTTGTGGATGGATGCCCTACGCTGCGCTTGCCGCTACAAAACCTCCATACCAGAACCTTAAGACTCCATCAGCCATCGGTTCTGCAGACCAAGTGCACTACCCACTGCCACTTCAACTTACTAATTCGCTGAGCTGTCTCGGCAACGTTTAATGTTATGAATCTCTTGGATATATTCAGGATCTATTTTTAACATCAGCGATCACAATATAATATTTTTTATTAAGCTACAAAGTAACTTATGAATGAAGAAAAAACCTTTGGGAATTTTGACCGATTTTGTTATAGGTTAATATAGGCCTTGTATAATGGCGTATTTATTGAGTCTTTTGTCCATAAAAAGTTTAGATATTTAATGTTTTGTTTGTATATATAGAAAAGATAGCAAACTGTTTTGGAAAATATAATCAAATTCTTACATGGAATGTCCCGCAAGAAAATTTTACAGTTTTGCATATTAGCAATATTGTATAAACTGTTCTGTCTCTTTGGATATACCTAACTACGTGCTGTACGTGTTATCTTAAATATTCATCAAAGATACTTACCTAATTTTGTTCTGTGCCAGAGGGGAAATTACGATTTACAATCAAACGCGGCAACACTTTTATATTCTGTGTTTATGAAATGAAAACGTCACTTTTCTTTTCCATGAATGTGTAAAATCTTACAAACACTGTGCTTTGTTATGTGTTTATTATAGAAGTGATTGATTTTTAGTTAGTGATTAAGTAAAATGGCTGATTTTGATGCAATTTACCCCGATGAGACTGAAAGTGAAGAGAATATAGAGGAGACACATGTGACGTTAGTGCCTGATCCTATTGTCGTCCGTGGAGCTGGTAACATGACAGTGTAAGGTTTTAAATTCCCCTTACTGTTCTCGCAGAAACAGCTGTTCAGTAGCAAACTCCTATTTTTGTTAAAGTCCAATAATTACAACAGTTTACAAGAATGTATAAGAATCTTTTCTTAATCCTTTGTCGTCTACGTTCAATGGCATTGGGGTGATTTCTTGAGTCGGATAGTGACCTGGCGCCAATTTCAATTTCTATGAAATGACAGTTAAAACATAATATCGCAAAATTTGTGTTTGATGTAGGTAAAATCTTTAATTTGCATAATTATTAAATATAGTACAGGATTTAGTATAAAGACAAATATTGATATATTTTTTATAGCTAATCAATTATATTTTTAATTTGTGTTAGTCCATAAGTGTACTGTAGGGCTAATGAATCTTTCCATTAGTACTGTAATAGTTCACTCATCAATAATTTAGTCTTTTAATTCAGATATAAAAATAATAAATAGCCGCATACATTAAATAAATAAGTCATTATTTCACTTTGCTATAAAAAATATTGCATAAATATTTTGTACATTATTACAGCAATTTAGTTATTTATAAAAGATGTTTTAACTCCACATTACCTTAAATATATTAGTGAAAGATAAATGACTAATGTTGTAAGCTTGATCTAGTAGCACATATATTATTTTGTGTTAAGGTCAAATATCTAAACATGTAAAGATAGAATATTTCAGTGTAATTATAATATATAATACATTTTCTTCAGTTTTGATAATATTAACAGGATTATGCCTTAATTTAACTAATAATGAAATGAAAATACTTGGAATAATGTGTTAAGTAGTATATTAACAAAATAATATTAATATCTAATTATCTACTTTCAGTTTTGGGTTAAGTAATCGCTTCAATATGGAATTCCCGTCCGGCCTGCAATCCCGTGTAGCCCCTGAAGAGTACCAAGCCACAGTGGCCCGTATCAACAGTGTACTGAAAAAAACACTGCCTGTAAATGTTAAATGGCTCTTCTGCGGCTGTGTCTGCTGCTGTTGTACCCTAGGATGCTCTCTTTGGCCTGTTATATGTCTTAGTAAAAGGGTAAGTTTGTATTTATTGCTGTTTTCACATGCAGCACATAGAAAATGACCTTATTGCAATACCACAAACATAAGCCTTAACTACAGTTTACCTTGCTACTACAAAATACAAAATGTAACATGCTTCTGCATTCAGGGTATTTCAAATAATTTCCTCTTTCTATTTCTGGAACACTAGGAAAACATAATAATATGAATGACACAATTATAAACATAATAATAATGCATAATAAATATACTGATACTGATGTGTTCTTGAGCAAAGTTTACAAAAACACACATTTGTAATTATTATTATCACCATGTTAAGAAGAAGTTATTACATACATTTTATTACCCATTGTTAAACCAAAGAAACATTTATGTGGATTAGTTTACAATTTCTATCTCAAATATATATTATTTTGTTAATTTAAAATGTCCCTTCTGACCATGTCAAATTTGTTCCCTGTGTATTTTCAAGAAGCCATATCCTAATTACTTAGCTAAAAGTATTTATGTATCACTAGGTGACCCTAAATGTTTTTTTTAAGAATACATATGTATTATAAATAAAAAATATCTTGATATATTTCAGACTCAACACTCCTTGAACAAATTACTAGAATGGGAAAACAGTCGTCTCTACTATAAGCTTGGACTCCGCTGGCGCCTGACAAAGCAACACTGTGACTCTTCTTCCATGATGGAGTATGTACTTCTCATAGAATTCATACCTAAAATACCGATATACAGGCCTGACTGAATCTGCCTATGTGATGGATGGGTTGAGTAAGGCAGGCCATTATTATCAACCTGTAAATATATACCACATAAACAAAATATAATAAGTAGAAAATAAATATTAACAGCGGGCAGTGTGCACAATCATTCAGCAGGGTAATAATGTATTAATGAATTGGGCACTTAGAGAATGCGAAATATCAGCTACAATTTCATGACCCATAGAAAAAAAATACCATGTTTTCTTAAATAGCATTTCAATTAAGTCAAATCCAAGTAAAGCGTTTGAGGACAAAAGGATGTAATCTCAAACTAAATTTAAAAACAAAATGCAACAATTCAATGTTGTCATTTTAGACATTTTGTAAATAGATTTTAAAAGCAAAATTGTATTAAATGGACAAATAATTTTAAATAATATTGTTACTTGCTTTTTGTGTATAGATGTTTGAGAGAACAGAATGTAAGCTTTTATTTTGCTTTTTGAAGGCAAATGTTAACTTAATGTGTAGGATGATTAATTCTTAGATTTTTCAGAATGTTTAGGAATTTCAATATATGAGGCTGGTAAAACATTTGTATCTCCTTTCGGATCTTTTAGCAACTTACATGTATTACTCACAAGTTAGTTCATGCTAAAGTTACTTACAATTTTCGACTTGTGAACATTACTTCAGATAAAAGAGTATCTGACAGTGTATGTTCACATTGTTATATTTACTTTCACATTTTATTTACAATTGCTAATTGCCACAAGTAGAGAACAAATAAGACAGTATTTAGATTTTTGTAAATTGATGATGTTACAACTTTGTGCAATACATGTTTTCCATAAATCAATCTTATTTCATTTAGAGGGACTATTTATATAGTCGAATCATGTTGCTTATTTGTTTTATTTTGAATGGATATTCAATCAATAATATATGGAAAGTTATCTCATCAATATGAAATGGTTATTATTTGAAGATAAGAATGGTGTTACTATTACTATATTTTACTTGTTAAAACCTAAAAAAAGATTAATGTGTTGAGTAAATAGTTTCTTGGTAAGCCTTTGGCCAAGGAAACTTAGAACTGAATAATGTGTTTATAATGTTCATTCTAAAACCAGTAAACACCAGGTAAGGCGAAGCACTGCTCAGGCAAGGTGCATAGTAAAATAATCTCTACTCTGTTTATTGTAATTTTAAATTTTAGCATAACTTATAACATAGTTACAAATTTAAAGTTTCGGTAAATAGAGAAGAGCTTTTTGCATTGAAAATGACAAGATAGTGAAGCCTCGCGCTTACATGCTAGCTATGATCATTCTTACTGCTAGCACAATGCATTTTATCTCTGCAAGATGAATCTTGAAATGTTAAGCAAAAAGTAGTAGTAAGCAATATTATTTTCTTTGCGCTTGAAGTTAATTTCTTTCAAGCATGCAAGTGGTGTTTCAATTCATTCATTTGTTTGCTTGTGTATACCAAGTTATTGTCAAACAAAAAACAGTCAATCTCCACATAAATATTTATGTATATTTTGTACCTGAATGTTAACGCTAGTTTCTACAGATATGCTGAATTAGAAATAAGTTGAGGCCATAGCGTGGAGCTAATTCTTTACGTGCTAGGAAAATGTTCGGGACTGTGTTATTAGACAACTAGTTATTATTAAATTGTATAGTATGTATTCTATATTAGAAAAAATAACCCTCTTTTCCCTTTTCAACACGTTGTTTATAAATATGATTTAGGTAACTGCTATTTCTAGCTTTTAAGTAAATCAGACAGTTATCTTGCAGAAAGAATGCGATAAAATTTCAAATGCGTTTCTAAAACTGAATAGTCCAAAGCAACGGTTGAAAAGTGAACAGGGTATGTTGACATTAAGTTGTAAAATTAAGGAATTGTAAATATTTTAAAAACCTATAGATGATTATTTTTGTTCAAATAATAAAACTCACTCCATGTGATGTTACATTTATGTTTTATTAAAATCTTGAAATACATATATATACCTGCACATTTTATCTGAATCAAAAGGAAATCTGACGGGTGTATTTTTACTCTTCTTATAGTTTGTAATTTTGTCTGGTAGAAATCTATTAAACGTACGTATACGTTGCGAATATCAACTAAGTACATACTCGTTTTTAGACTAACCAATAGTTCCTAGAGTCTTACCAGATGTGAAATTAAGTGATCCCTTGCTAAAGACCATTTTTTTTGTTGCGCCATGTTGTAACAGAAGTTTCACATGCAGATAGTAGAATAGAAAGAATAGAAGTAATTAAAGCATTCTTAATACAAAGAAGTAATTAAGGAGTACTTAGCTATTTTTATTATTTATTATGCTCTTGGAAACGCGAATTACACGCTGTTAGCATAAATAAAACAATATGAAAGAACGCACTCTTAGTTTCTCATATCTTATAAAGCAAGCAAAGTCGGGGAATATGTAGGTATATTAATATAATAAAAAATTGTAAAGATTTTAAGTAAACCCACAGATCACAGATTTTCACCGTGGTCTGCTATACTTCTGGTAATAGCAGTGCCTGGACCAAGGCCACCGACGCAGAAACAGTAAAATAAAATGCGCACAACCAACATCAAGATGTGAAAAACTATACTCTAATAACTCCTTTATTTCATGAATACATAAATTGCAAGTTTGATAATAATTTATTTTACTGATTATTAATAATATTCTTGTACACAAATTTACCAGCTAACCTCGGTCAAACACATGGCGCTTGTAAAAAAGAAGTTAGTTTATCTTGTCTCTCAGAACTATAAATCCCACGAGTTCTTAATAATACAGTGATAGTACTGTTGATCCTAAAAAATTTAATGAGAAAATATGGTTTTAAACCCTGAAATACGATATCTGTGTTGTATAACTGTTCGATGGATATAATTGGGATTTGAATTTTTTTTATTTTATTTTAATACAAAGATTTGCTTTGCATGTTAGATCAGAAGCCAAATAGCTTTTTAATCTACGTAGCTTGACATTCCCTTACACTTTAATGGAGATAGCAAGAAACGTACACACGAGAAATCTTCAATGCTTTTCTGAGTTCCAATCAAATCCATTTTAGTTCTGCATTCTAGTCGTATATTTTATATCAGAAAGTGAACAATATGTCCGATAAAAAGGACTATCTATGACTATTGTGTAAGAAACAAGGAGAATTCGATACGATGTCGAAGCAAGCAAAGTTTTGTAAAAGATCTGTGTCAAAACCCTAGGAATATGAGGCCCGAAAGAGGAAATAGATTCTAGAATCTACCTTCTTTTAATTTAATTATTATTGAGATATTTCCCAATTGTACAGCTTCATACAAGTTCGAAGGATACGATATATAGCATATTTCATTACTTTGAAGCAACGGCACGTAAATAGATACGAAATAAACGCCATCTTTGTGATGTTTACATTTAATAAGTATTACTAACATGTGTTTCGGTACATTAATATAGCGGATACATTTTGCATGTTATATTCAGGTAATACTGGTTTACCTGGTTTGCTATGTCTATAAATAGCTGAAATAAATAGATTTTTTGGTATAAATATAGACTGTATAAATTTTTTGTTTATTATATTATTTAAGAACAGTCCAATATGAATGAGTAATAAAACAAATAAATAATAATTGCATTAAAATTTATTTTGTTACATTTAAATAAATTCATTCTTTTATACACAAAAAATACTTAAGGCACTTAATATTATGGTCCCTTCAATTAATAATATATAGTTAACATTAAAATGACACAAACAGAACTAAGAAATTATTCAACAATGACAATAATTATACATATTTCTCCTAAGATTACTATGGACATCCACAGGTCTATAGGAAGATTTCAGTGGCAGATATTAGTATTTGGTATGATTGAACTAATTACATACTATTTAGGTATTACCTATATTATTGTAAACTTTTATACTACATAAAGGTTTTAGTGATTCCTATTAGTACTTTGCATGACAAAGTGTGGACACTAGTATTTGAAGTTGACATAGTTTTAGCAATTCCGTTAGTCGAATAACAGTTTACAACAATGATTAACAAGCCGTTATCCACCCACCGTCTTAAAATCGTACATATAAAATAAGTAACGAATATTTACCTATGAACTAAATATCAGATCGATCAAACACTACATAAGAGCAGATAATATACATAAATCACTTTACACAACCGTTACTAAGTATAATATATTAATACTCTATAATGGGGCATATTATATATAAGCTCAATATTTACAATCAGTCCTAAAACCACTCGTAGTATTCTGTAATTTTGGATGATTCCTGAACAAAAAGTTTAGTGCTTGCGCCATATATAAAATAATTTTACTAACTATGCTGAGATATCTACTTTATTATGGCATCAAGAGAGTAAGGATCCATTAATCGTGGTTGTACATAACGCATGGCTTTACAGATAAATCTGTCAGTTTATTATGAAAACAAGTCTAACTAAACTATAAGAGACGTTTCTTAAAAATCTTTTATATAATGATTTAAATACATATTGCACTGTACTAGATATTTGATTTGCTAAATTACTGACTACGTTTTCGTTCGCCTTATCGATTTATATCGTTTAAATTCATACAACGGCAATCTATGATATGATAGACATCAGTCTCGACGCAGTATACATTTTATCACATACAAATCGCTATACGCCGGCAAGTTATGGTAGGTACGTTTATTCAAAGTTGAAATTAACTCATTTGCACATAGTTTACTGGGAACTGACCTTTGAGGCCATTGCACTCACCGAAGTACCACTCATCGCTGATCTTATGTAGAACGGTTATGGCGTCGCCTGTGAGGAATTGCAAGTCGCCAGCCTGGGCGGGTGTGAAGTCGTATAGAGCCGTGGCGGCGGCGAGCGTGGGCGGGGCGGAGACGTCGTTCGGGAGCGGCACCTTCACCTCCACGTAGTTGGACGGAAAGATGCCCTCGGCGCCGCTGCGAAGACGGCCGTACAACCAGTCATTGTCCATCCGCCTTATAAGTTCGACCCTCGTGTTCGCCTGCGGACCGATTACGCGCGCTTATTACAATAGTAGTACCAAGCGTTAACCATTTGCACTTTAATAAAAGTTTATTATGAAACGACGTCACGCACGATTAGAATGTAAGCAATGTAATATAGTGTGCTAAAATGGAACCGCGATATGCCCATAAGCCATTGAGCGATATTGTGCCATGCCATTATATATTCAATTATATCCAAATTGGACAGTAACCTAAAAAAAACCTAATCTATTGGATGATACTACATACTAACAACTATGAATAATATTTGTCAATGAACAATCAACAAATATCAAAGATTAAAATGATTAGCAATGGTTGTATTTAATTTATAATATATTAGTTGCTATCTGGGACTTTCCTCGTAATTTTAATTAGTAATACATTGCTCTAGGACTACAAGTAGCATTTATGGTATTATATATATGTTTACGAATATATAGTAATCTACCTCAAAGTGCGGCAAATTTCATCCCGATCTATTCATCATTTCTGGCAGGCATCATTTGTTAAGGAACATCAAATCTCTATTCACTTTCGCCTTAGAATTATATCATAAAGTAAACCTAACAACCTGTATTTTTGAGTTTATCACATTAAAATAAACTTTACTGGTTTTGAAAAATTACAAGAGCCTCGTCTCCGCTTATCTTCGGGTACAAACACCCCACTATATTATTTTCTCACTCTGCAACAATCTAGGAGGGTATTTTGTAACCTAATACTTTTTCCAAGGCTAGGTTTCACTAACTAAGTAGATAAAAATAACAACAGCCGATCAATCCGAAATTCGAAAATTAAAAAAATGGTCTTCCCACGCGCTATATACATTAAATTGAAGTTGTCAATAGCGTAGTGGCAAAGACGCAATTCTTGTTTATCGAGATACAAATAGCCCCTAATAGAAGTCATACGAAAGTTCGCACCAAGTTCTCGATGGCTCCCTGATGAGGTGTAATGACCCTACTCATGCAATCTTAGCCGCAATTATTGTTGCAAGATTAACTAGTTAACATTTGACCCCATTATGAACGGCTCGGTGTGATTTTCAATAATGTCAGAGTATTTGCAATTTAAATTAAGTCTGGTATAATTAAGTTATGATTTGTTGGATATTAGATAATCAGATTTAAATTTATTTAAGCAAATATTAGCTTAAGTAGTAGTATTAAGGAACCTTAGACGTTACATACTTATGTGCTATACAAATCTGTCAAGAATTCGCAACTAGTTTTAAGTAATACGTAAAGTTCATAATCTATTAAATAATAATACAGAGATTTAAAGGCACATAGTTGTCGTTTCAATTAATAAAATCCAGATCAAAACGCAATAAAAAAAATAAATTGAGAATTATTCGAATGTTAAACAAGCAGTGCGACGAATGGAAATGTCTTCTCATTCAAGTTAAATCAGGTTTATTTGTTGATCCAGAGATGACATGGGATTTTTGTAAAAGAGTGTTTTATCTAATCTCTATTTATAACTCCTTTGATACTAGTCTAGTATGAATTTGGGAGTTATGGACGAAATAACGAAACACTACCAAATTAAATAGCAAGATTTAAAAAAAACTGCCAGAAATATTCCCAAATGTAGATCTAAATTTAAAGCGCCAATCTGATACTATAATGGAGCAGTACAAAAGTATGTGAGAAAAATATATTATCGTTCAATATATCAAATTATAAAACATATATTGAGCTAATAAGATTTAGTTGTTTTGCAAACTTTAGAATAGGTATCCAGACGGTTGAGCTAATTTATACAGCAGTGCCCTAAATGGAAGTTGCAAAACGATAAGGAGAGTTCCTGTTTTCCATGATTAATACACCTACTCAATGGCCACTACACATACAATTATCAACGACGCGACGGAACGATAACAGAATTATTGTGAATTGAATAAAAAAATAAACGTAATTTAATCGATACCGCCTGCCCGCGATGTAAACGCGCCAAACAAACAGTCCCACTACGTCACTCCACAGATGGTACTTAGCTAACACATTTCCGACGCAAACAGTCTGTATGTCAACATAAATCTTATAGAATATAACCAAAGTAGCGTAGAAAAAAGAAGTATACTGAAATAAAACATTATGTAGCATCTCTTACAAATGTTCCTAATAAAAGACTTTGCATTAACGCACACACAAGCAGACTTTTTAACATTACCGAAAAAACAAGGTTCTTACTAGATACTCCACGAAGAAAACTTACACCTACATAATGGCTTCTATTTATAGACTGAAACTTGGCTTCAAGCCATGGAGTCTAACAGAACGATTTTATGTTTATTACCTTGCACAAGTATAGCGAAATAAAATAAATGAGAATACCATAGTGAGCAAATTTAAATGTTTATTTAATGGTGCACAAACTAGGAATTTTTCACCGAATACATGTTTTCGCACAATTTGTTAAACTTCTTATATAAATATTTCCTTCCTTTAAACAGTGAAAACTACGAGTAATACAAATTTATTTTTATAACCACTGAATATAATTCGCACTTTTCACGAAATTGATTCAGTATAATTAAATTATTTTTATGTACGTCTATTCATTGTTTTTTTTGTTCGTTATAGAATCTAATAGAAAAGAATAATGTAAATTAATGACTAATGTACCCGAGATAGCGCAGATGGTAGTGATCCTATCTTGTGCGCCAAGCTTCATAGGTTCGATCCCCACCTAGGACGCTTACTACTTACCACCAAGTCAGGTCAAGGTATGGGATGTTGTGGGAATCGTTATTATTATATTAAAACTCACAAAAAATAAATAAACCAATTTGACATATACTTGCCAAAGGGCGAAATCGCTAGTCATCCCCAATTCAACGACTACAAGTAATTCTCAAGATTACCTACATACTGATTTTCAAAAATGAATTTACTGTAATATCCATACAAAAATCACTAAGTAGTATGTTTTTCTAATGTAATAGAAGGGGTCAATGTAAAATTATAATAAATATATAAAAGAAGTGCATAGTACATCAGATCTAGGGATCATCAGATAAAGGGCAGCAGATCACCCTACCCAAATCTGTAAAATAAATAAAGCGAGCCATTGAGTCCAATTTTGGACTCAATAGCTGATAAGATAAATCAAACATTTATTATCAATAAAGCAATGCGTTCATTAGCGTATTATAAATATCAAAAATATTTTTTATATGTTTTCATAAACAATAACACAGTTGGCGGTATTCCAACATCTAGATATTTTAAATTATTGCAATCAATCTAATCAATGCACTAACAGTAAACTAAAGTTTACCCGAATGTCTATTAAACTACAATAAATAGTTAAATTTGGAATATAAAAAATCCATCGTCTGTATGTATATCTACCGAAAAGAACTATTTGTAATTGCTTACAAAATTATTGAGTCAAAATTGATTGTATAAATTTGACAGATTTGGATAGGTTGATGTTGCTTAACGCACATGTTACTCGATGTTAACTTAGTGTAATGTGACCCACAACGTGGAGTGGATTTACGTATGATATTTTTTTATTGCGGAAACATATTACGTTACAACGGACTAAAAATCACTACTGTTTCTTGCATGCGTTTATGACCCTCACGGTAACACACCCGATTCCACAAGATCGAGATTTGCGGCACCATATAATCACACAATAAATTATTACATGTATCCTTACTTATATCACACACAACATAAGTACAACACAAACACGCACAAATGTGTATATTCTGAAGTTATCAACCTATATTTTTCGTTAGCACTTTTTAAATATAGACACAAAAACAAAGCTACTCGGATTCCCGATAACATATTAAGCAGGTATCGATCATTATAAACAATATATTATTGTTATTGAATATAGAAATTAAATGAACATGTAAGTGAAACCACAGCAAAATATAAATTGATGTTGCTATGTTCACCTCTGTGTGACTCATGAATTAATACCACGAATTTGATGTTTTCTGTGATATATATTCAAAGGTACATACCGAGAAGCAGAGATCTTCCGGATGGTCAGTGAAGTAATCAAAAAGAGCAACTCCATAAGGTTTTTCGAATTCATCATTATAACTGGTCTCAAGATCATTGAAATCAGTGATATCATCTGGCCAGTAACTAACTGGAAGATCCTCATCTACAACCGCCGGCGGCGGCGGCGGAGGGATTGACGGCATAGGAGGCGATGATTCCCGCTCTGGTGTAGTAACCCAACAGAGGGGCTTTGAATCCTGAAATATTATACAAATGCTATTACATCATTAACAATTATAATTATTAGACTTAATTGCATAATTTACTCAAATTTTTTTTATTTAAACAATATAATGAAATTAACAAGACTAGCAACAAAGATATATTAGGTACAATGTTTTCTTGTAGTTAAATTATTGGGTGAAATTATTGAATGAAATTATTTTTTATTATATTTACTTCAAAAATTTAAATGCATAAAATCTTTTTGCGAATTCATTTTACTACTATAGCCTTGATATACATAACACATGTCATAAAAAATATTTTGACAACTACACTCATTTGCAAAAAAAACGGGCACCTAAGCAATGAACCATTTCAAATGGTTATAATGATACTATTGGTTTGTTTGATGATTATAGGTAGTTTTACTTTCACAATTTTGTAAATTAATAAGCAAATAATCGTTTTCGTCAGTATTAGCATAAAATTTTGATAAAGTTTATGGGTTTCATGCTAAAGTTCACTAGTAGTGTATGCTCGCTAGTAAAGCATATGCTCGTGAAGTAAACGTTAAAAAAGATTTTAGTTTATTTTTTCTTAAATAAAGTAGCGTCTAGCTGAAATCACAGCTTGAATTCGTCTGGGTATGTTAGCGAGGATATCCCGAATACTTGCTTGCGGAATACGTTCCCAATCCGTGGTAATCACATTCTTCAGCTCTCTGATGGTCTGCGGAGCCGGTTAAACTGATCTCGCGCGTCGTTTCAGAACATCCCAGACATGCTCTATAGGATTGAGGTCAGGACTTCGAGCTGGCTAATCCAAACGACGAATGCAGACCTCTTGCACATACGCTTCCACATCGCCAGAACGGTCGGCGCGAGGGTTGTCGTCCATAAAATTGAGTCTTCGCTTAAAGGGTTAGAGGGCCAATGCGGGTTGTGCATGAGGAATTAGAACTTCCGTTATGTATCTATGTCCAGTCAGTGAGCCGTTTTCAACGAAGACTAACTCTGTCCGATCCATTGAATTTTTTCCTCCCCAAAACATAACAGACCATACACCCACCATAAGGTGTGATTTCTTCAAAACAAGCTTCTGCAAAGCGTTCTCCTCGTCTTCGTAGCACTCGCTGACGTCGATCTTCACCGAACAGAGATATCCTGGCTTCATCGGAGAACAATACCCTATTCCAGTCTTCTTGAGTCCATGACTCACAATTTCGAGCAAACCTAAGCCTTTCAACTCTGTGCTCACGGAGTAACTTAGGGCCGCGGGCCGGGCGATGACTGCGTATATTGGCCGCAAGAAGCCTTCTCCTGACCGTCCATAGACTAATATGCACATTTCTTACTTCTTCGAGGTTGTTCTTAAGGTCCACATACGAAGACTTGCGATTTCTCAATGCTCGACTCACAAGAAAACGATCATTCCGTGGTTAGGTACATAGTTTTCTTCCAGAACCAGGTGTTCTCTCGGCGGAACCGGTGTCTTAATACCGCTGCCAGATCTTTTGAACCGTCTCTCTCTCTCTGAGCCACGAAGCATTGGCTGCAACCCTCTTCGGGCAGCGCAATAATTTTGGTAGCTTTTACCACTTTCTCTAACATTATTGAGACAGCTAAACAGCAATAAATGAAGCTTTGACAATTAAGAATATGAAATATATTCATAAAAATTGGCTAAAAGTTAAAAAACTGATATTATCTTTTGAAACTTCGCACCAAAAATATAGGATAAAATGTGGTTTCTGTAAAAACGAGCATCAAACGAAAATTTGGATTTAGAACATACTGTTTTAAACGACACGACATTTTTAAAACCAGCCAGTAACATGTCAAATGATTGAAATCATTTTGGTACAGTATTTTTTTAAAGAAGAATTAAAATCAAAACCGCCCGTTTTTTTGCAAATGAGTGTATTAGATAAATATTCATGTTATAAGCAACAACTGAGGCTACTGTTATTTGAGAAATGTAGATAAGTTCCCAAATAAATATTTAAAAAATTTACTAAATCCAATTGACAAAATGAATTACCCTAGTTCAAAAAACACCATTTAATAAAATTGAAACTTAAATATATAAATAAAATAAATAATTAACTTACAACATTTTATACAATGGACATTTTTTAACCAATAATAAAGAATAAAATTATGATCACTTCTATGCAAAAAATATTTTATATAAAGTGCTATAATATATTTCAAACAGCATCTCTTAATGCACAATTGTATAAAAAAAACATCAACAATAATTGATAAGACACATTTGTTATTTCATACCATTATAATTAGAGTCAATTACTCTAAATGGTTTAATTTGTTTCAAGGTGAATGCATTGTGTCAAAATTAAAGGTGTACTTACAAAATTATCCACAAAGCCATTGCTCACTTTTTGTATTGGAGTTGTTGTATTCACTGTCATAGATGTTACTGGAAAACTGTTTCCAAATGTATTTTTCAATAAAGCAGAGTTATCAGGAGGTTTAGGCCTTGCTGGCTTGGCTCTGATAATTGTTGGCCCCTTTATAGCTATTGACTGGATGTTACTACTTGTTAATTCAAATAAATCTTTATTTATAACAGGTTTCTTCATTATTGGGGGTTTGTTTACCGCAGGCAATGGTGAAAAAGGATCAACTGCAGAAAAGTCATCCAATGTGTCTTCATTGGTAATATTTTTTCTAGATGTTAGGAACAAATCAAAATCATCCTCAAATCCACTTTCAGCCTGTGATGCATTCCCACCATTATTAGCATTATGATGATTTGTAGAAGTGGTAGCATCAGATCCAAAACTATCCACACTGAGGCCATCACTACTAGACCTAGTTGTAAAAGTAGGAGAGCTAGGTGGAGAGGATAAGTCTATTAAAGTCCCTGTGTGTATGTTCTTTGGTTCACATTTAGGAAATACCTTAACAGGATCCACTTCTGTACTAAAATCTGTGAACACTGTCTGCTGATTCACAGTGTTAATAATTGTATTGGTTGAAGGATTTTTCTTACGGGACAGTAAAGAGGTGAGCACTGTTGGCCTCCTTATGAAATGGGAAGGCTTTGTAGGAACATCTGGCAGTTTATTAACTTTAGGTGGTGGTGGTCGTGGTGGAGGCATCTTTCTTTGCATGAATTGTGGACTGGGCTCAAATACATCTGCTCCAAAAGGGTCATCATTCCAATTAGTTACTGGGGAGTACCGGTTCACTAGCAAACCAGGAACCGCTGGTGCAGGACGACCAGGTCCCTTCATATCTGAAAACAGGTTATCATTTAATAACTCTGGATTTTTTTCATGAGCATGTGTTCACCACTAGTATGACTCACTTAAGATTTGTTGAGAATATTTAAGGCGAAATGACTTAATATTAAACAAGTAATATTACACGAATAACTTCACAAGGATAATATATAACTGTTGACTAAAGACAAAGGTGCTAATATCTTGATGATTTCTTCTATAGAAATTATCAACAGATCAAATAATTCCACCGTGTTTAAATGACTACGATCAACTGTCTACTGACGGACTGCTTACTTACTAGTTGGAATACAGCATTATCAATATTATTTTGATATCGATATCCACCCACCGACAACAAACGTAACGTGCTTAATAAACTGCGTTCGACCAGTATCACTTTGTGCCAGGCACTGCGCAGTACGGCCTTGACTGGGTTCGCCGTAATAACATTTATGTAAACGGGTTAAAAAACCTATATTTCGCAGCTCCATAAATATATGTATCTAACATTAATATGTAAATAAAATAAAATGTCCATTTATTGTTAATCACATACCCTGTTTGAATAAATCCATTAATCTTCTGTCACTAGGCACTATCTAGTTCACAGTCACAACCAGTTAAACTTTGTCATGTAAACCTATGTACAAAGTTATGTGGATATTTTAATTTATTGACAATAACGACCTATACAGGATAATCGCAAACTGCGTGATCTTGAAATTTTAATAAAAAAAAAGGTAGAAATTGCGATCTTAAACCTCTAATTTGAAAGAAAATTATGTTGTTTTTTTTTCATAACGTCACTAAACTTAACGCAGCCAAGACGGATTGACGTCAAACAAAAATAACCTCAACTATCATCATGTTCGAAAATGGTTAGATAGGAAAATGTTGATACTCTATAAATTTGCAACATATGTTTCATAAAGTTTCGTTTACCTAAATGAACTTCGTGACAAAAAAAAGATAAAAATAATTAATAAACAATATAATATATTTTTAACATATAGGCGTTTATTATTATGCTAGTATTACACAATAAAACTAGATTTTAACGGCGTTTAGATTACTTTTATTAGTAGTATTTGGGTACCATTAGGTTTTAAAGATTGACACTTGTTAAAGTATGTACTTGAGAAAATATATATTCAGCAGTGTTTATACAAAACTGAATGAAATTTTATGTTGATACAAATGCGAGTTATTACCTCAGCATGGAATAAATGGCTACAACTTAACTTATATACATTTTTCAAACTTAAACCTTTGCAATATATTGAGTTCCATGATGATTGTGAAATGTTGGTTTGGTTATTTGATTGGATGGTTGATTGGATCTGCGTTGCATTTTGTTGTGTACATTACACAGACATTTACTCGCCTCTGAACCTTCTTAGGTTGGTCAGCTGTCAAATAAACAGCATATGTCAATCTCATATCTCATCACTGAAAATCAACATGTTCTAGTGGAATTGTAATTGGGGCCCTACAGACAATCAGTTGTAATATTTATGTTAATACCTACAAATGCAAACTTTTTTGAAGAAAGTTTTAATTTTTACAAGAATTTCGTTAAATGTTGTACCCGATAAACCGTATTTACTTCTTTTTGATTTGCCAGAATTATTTGTTGTAATAGCATATCAATCTTAATAGACTTTCAATGTAATTTATGAGACTATTTGCTTTTTTTAGAATTGGTATTGCAAATCAAATTTTAATGTTCCAGTGCACATAATCGTTACAAACGATGTCGCTTATCAATCTGCCAGTAGAAATACTGGTGCATATTTTCAAATCACTTGATTTATCCGACCTTCGTATTCTAATGATTTCTTGCAAAACACTAAAAAACATAATTTTGGGAAATAGTAGTATATGGAAATCAGTTTGTCGAAATAAAATGCTTATTGACAACCTATCCTATAACTGGTAAGATGTTATATCGTTTTTCATTGATATTTCTTAAGCAAGATAAGCAAGCAGTCATGTCCTCTTTCTTTTTCTATACTTTATATGTGAATTACACCATTACTTGATAGAATAGATTCAAGATAGGTATGAATGGTCTATGATAATTGGATCTGCTATAATAGTAATTTCACAGTTCTTAAAACCATACTTAACTAATTAAACATAAAGAAATTAGAGAAAGTAAAATAAAAATACTTTTTACAATTTCTTTGTTTAATTTGTTCATTAAGTTTGAGTCCTATTTAATTGGAAATCAAAATAAATATTTATTTAACTTTATTAAACTATAAATATTTATTTTTATATAATAGATCCAACTAGTCTTAATAACTCATTTATTTTGACAAAATATTTATATTTTCTATTTCAGCAAACATAAAGGATTTTCCACATATCACCAATTCAGAATTTCAAATAATTGGTGTTCAGGAATTTATAGGAGTAAGGTAATGAATTATAATATATGTACCTAACTAATTTTACTAATAGTTATTTTTTTTATGTTACCTCCTAAACTTTTTTTCCATTGTAGGTCATTATTCACCATCAGACCTACTTCATGCCATGGTTAAGATTTTACAACTCTGAAGCATTGTTATTATCATTGGGATCAAAGTTGCAATGTTTTCCAACAAATAAAAAAGGCATGCCATTGTGCAAAGTACCTTATTGGCAATTTGAAGTGCCAATCATTAAAAGAGATGATATTCGCACTAATGATATTTCAAGGTTCATAATGAAGAACAATATGTTGGTTTGCGGGAATAGGTATAACACTACATTTAGTTTGTACTAGTAATTTGCTATGGTTTTGCATGGGGGTTATTGTATATATTTCTCTCATAGTACTTCTAAACATGAATGTATAAAACTTTCAGTGAAATTAACTTGATTTTTTTATTATTCTGTGAATCTACTCAAAAGCAAATTAAATTATTTATACACTATGAATGAATATATACTAATATTAGAAATAGACGAGATTTGTATTCTGTAGGCTCAAAAACCAGTAAAACTCAGATTTTTTTTTTTTACATATACAATGTTACATAATATACAAGTTCATATATTTTATCCTTGTATTTCCACGGGAAAGGACTGCATGTGCAAAACTGCAGATGGCTGCTAGTAATTATGACGTTAAAATTTTGAGGTAATTGCAAAGTAGAATAGTATTCCTTGTGTACCCTGAATCATAAGAGGTATGTAGCCGTAAGCAGCCTCAACAATAGAAATGATAATGATAACAAAAAAATTTAAGATGTCGGACAAAATTATTCCTACTGTTTAATTTTCTGATCTCAGTGGGATAGGACTCTACAATTATAAAATAAATGTACCTGTGTCCCAATACCTGTACAAAGCCAGAGTGATAAGCTAATATTTTAATAATACATAAGTTTTTAATTTGTTTCTCTTTAATTGAAAATAAGTGTGGTTGAATATGTATGTAATAGTTATAAATTCAATTACAACAATTCAAAGATCGTTAAGTGTATACCAAACTTAAAATATAAATAAACCCTTAATAATTTTCAGAGACGGCTGCATTTCCGTATTTCAATTAGAGGATCTTACAAAGAGGCCCCGCTTGCTGTATCACATTAACAATTGCCACGAAGATGGTCTTGTAGAAGTGTCAGCTGTGGAATCAATTATTGGCACAGAGAATTCTTATGCTATTAGTGGCTCCATATTCAGTTCCAATATTTTATTCTGGTACTTAAATAATGAAGGATTCTCTCCTACAGATCACATCAATAATTTTAGTGAGTGAAATAACAAATTATCATACCTATTGTTTAGACAGATTTTAAATAGATACATATGTATTTATTTCATGAAAAACATACTTGATCGGGTCAAAGGCATATAACACATTTTAACCCTCTAGCTGGGTCACTGGTGTCAATCAATTATTTCTATAAAGGGGGGTGCATCACGGTGTTTCTAAAACAGGCCGAATGCAGGACTATTCAGACTAATGAATGCCATAAAAGAGATAGGCGATGCCGCTTATTAATGACCGAACCTATGCCTGATTCGTGCGCGTGCACCGGCGGCCCCTACCTCGCTAATATTCTAGGGCGTCCCTGAAGCCCGGCCTCGACTTGAGTGGCCGTTGTTAGGGACAGTGAAATTGTTGCGTATAGAAACGGCATGACTGAATGAGCCCGGACGTATTAATGCGGTCGGTTATCGCTCGAACGGCAATGACTGCACACGTTCGCCGACCACGATGTACTGCTCTACGAAAAGAATGTGTGTAAAGTGTTTGTGACTGAAGTCCCAATAAGAAAGCGACATCTCTGTCGCTTTCTAGCATTTAAAGAAGTCATGCTATCATGCGAGGCCTCATTGTTACTCAATGTCGTACATTAATCATACATACAATTGGTAGAGCAGCCTACGCCTAACTCGGTGGCGAGGGCGAGTCCCTTAACTAGTTCGTCTGGAGCACACCGAATATATTAGGTGATAATTATATTTATTTTCCAGGTGTTAAGGATGTCAGATTATCAAATGAAATTGGTATCCGATGTTTGAGCATGGACGACAATAATGAAATATTAGCTATTGGTCCAAATGGAAACAGGAAGCCACTTTTACTAGATGTAAATACGTAGGTAAATTTAAATAGCCACTAGGAAATTTTCATGATTTTATTTGAATATTGCTACTTATTTTGTTGTTATCATTCTATATTTTTTTATCATTCAAGAATGTTAATAAATTTTTATTTGCAATATATGATTATTCGCAGAAGTAATCTATTAATGACTGCTGAAAATACCATGGATATAAGACAAACAGTCCGTGACATTGGATGGCACGACCAAAACACTATAGTATATGTGACACATTCAGGAATTCTTCAATTAATTGATATTCGGACTAAAGAAGTGGTATGATTATTTTTTATTAAAATAGTTATTATTAAAATATACAGAATAAAAAAATAATTTCTTTTTAGGTTTATGATATTATGGACCCTTTCCAATCAACATTTTATTGTATGAAATCTGACAGAAATCATGCAGTACTAGTGGGCACTTCAGAATATTCGCGCTGTGTTCTCTTTGATATAAGAAATAGCGCTAGTCATGTACAGGTAAGTTAGGTAGTATTTGTATTTTAGTATTTGATTGTATATGTTATATGTTATATGTTAGTATTTGATTGTTTTAACGATTTGTAGATAATGTAAAAGGCATACCATGTACCGGATCCCAAGTCACATCAATCCTTAATTGAAGCAGTAAAAACAATTTATTTTTAAATTTTATAAAAACACATACGCATACAAGTAGATAGATTGTTTCACCAAATTATTTTATGCTAACATTTCGTAAAACGCAAATTTTACGATTGAATTGCAATTCAATTAATCTTTGCAGATGTACTTTACTCAGAAAAAGTCTTCGCCAGTATACAGTTTGGACTTCGATTCTGTTCTATTGATAGCGGCTGCCGACCGGAGTACAGCTGCTTTAAACTTCAACGTCGACTCTTCATCTACGCGGCCAAAAGATTATTCTCATAAGTTTCAAATTGTTAGCGGGTAATATTTTTATTGCAATGGCAATTTTTTTTCAATATGATCTCTGTATTAGGTTTTTAAAATAGTTGCTAATATTCATACTACTGTAGTATGAATATTAACAACAAAAATATATCCTCGGGAATTATGTGATATGTCGATAAAATATCTTGAAATTGGATTCATTCCCAAGATCGATGTTGTCACGGAATACATTGTAGATGTGAGCTCTTTGAGATTGAGTGTTACAAAGCTGGCAGGCCAGTAATGTGTGATATTTAAGAATATGTAAATGAACCTTGTTAATTACATGTATTTATTCATATACATAATGCATTATTTTATTTTTTAATTAAGTTGTAATCCTCAATTTATAGTTAATTTTATAAAATATAGCTTGTGTTTGTGATCCCTGTGTGATTGTGTGCCCTTGACTTCGTCCGCGTGCAATAGTTTCTTAGGGCACTATACCTTTTTACTTTAACTTATATAAACTTTGAATGTTTTATTTATTTATATATACAAATTAATAGCCTAAATAATAAGTTTTAAGCTCTCAGCTCTAACAATAGCGATACTTCCATACAACTTTTCATACCCCCTTTCGACCCCTTACAACTATGTCAACTGAAAAAGAAATCCATGTCCTTTCTAACGCTTTTGACTATATGTGTATTTAAATCAGATCAGTAGTTTAGGCGTGATAGCGTAACAGACAGAGTTACTTTCGGATTTATAATATTAGTAAGGATCTACCCTTCTAAACTTTAATTTCTTTTTAGTGAAGTCAAATGTATTAAATATTTATTATTATATTATTTTATTAAACTAGGCCTATTATAAGCACTTTCAAACTTCTCAAAACAACAAATAAAAAAGAATTGCTTATTTCAGTTTTACGAATATGATCGATGACCCTGACAACCAGTGTTATAAAAGTTATTTAAACAAATAGGTCATTGAGTGTCCTACTTTTATACAATTCTGCCGGCACTAAACGGATCTAACTAAGTTTATGGCAGTTTATATAACTAACATAATGAACCTGCATTATGCGAGACACCTGTAAAGAAAATTGATGGTGATAAGGGTTTCAATAACACCTTATGATTGGTATTATTGGAACCCATACCGGCGTCGGCGCTAACAAACCGTTGTCTTAGTAGTAGATGTTAGAGCATTTCAATTCAATCCCAAGCAGTTTCATCATTAATATAATCTTTCAAGCAGTAATAAGGGTTAGCAATAAGTATATCTTTTATTCAATTCTTGAATTTATTTAAAGGCATATTCGTAATTATTACAATATTGCTCCTGAACGTTTTAATAATTTTTTGGAGTCTAGCAATGGGCACTGCAAACTTATATTTATTTCAAGTATTAATATATCAGTTACATTTTTGTGAATATAAATAAGATTTTCATAGACATATTAATGGTGTACAGTCATTATATGATTTCATATGAGGTCCCCATTGCAATTTATCATCTCAAGTTATACCCAATACAATAGTTTTGTCCTGTTCCGATAAACCATTTTACTACATCTGAGATAGCTAATACAAAAGATTATTTGAGTCGTCATGAATTCCTTGTTTTTTAATTTTAAATAAAAACGATGTATCATCTGCAAACAATACAATATTATTATCATGATTATCTTTTACAAAGTAAATTATTTGTGTAAAAGAGTAGGAATAGTCCAAGGATAAGGATCTCTGTGTTAAACCAATTGAAACCAGTGATCCCGGTAATCGTTTCTCGTTCGCATCCACCATTCACCCTTATTTTTCTAAATATCACTTTAATAAGTCTGAAGCAGAACCTGTAAATCTATAGTGGCGTAGTTTCCTAACCAATGTTCCATGGTGCACAAAATTAATAGCTTTGAATCCATTGCAAAAATCTAGAGTTCCATGAGATTCCTCCCAAACATTAAAAATATTTTTGAAAAGTTTAACAGCATCGGTTGTTAAGTGACCCCATGTGAAACCAAATTGATTAGTGATTATGAGATTATAGTTATAAAAATGTTCCTACAAATGCAATACAGTGGACCCTCGGTAGTCCGACAAACATTTTGCAGGGCAATGTTGAACTATCAAATTCTTTGGATTATAGAGTACTGCCTAAGACCCCCTAAAGTCCGGAATTTTTTACAAAAGAGTACCTTGTAATCCGACAAATTACAGATCCAATGATACGATTCTTTATACATATTATATATACATATGTACATATAATATATGTACATATTATGTACTCTGAAGTACAAATCATACTTGTATGTCAAATTTAGTAAATTAAACAACAATAGAGAGCTTACGTTTTATTATAAAATTAACGTCATTAATGCTATAGAACTAACAAAAAACATGCAATAACTTTACGTTAGGAAATAATTGTGTACAGCACATGGTAGTATAGTTACACGTTCTTTACTTACTATTCGTCCAGGTACGGAATTTTCATTATAGAAAACAAAAGTTTTATTAGCCAAAAAAGCCCTGATTCGTCTGCATTGTACACCTGTGACGGGTTAAGATTTAAATCTTTCACCTTTAGCAAAAATCTTAATTTAAATGGCTCTATGCAGGAGGCATCATTAGAAAGTTTCTCTCCTGTAATGGTCATTAAACGTATACCATGACGACTTGATACGTTCTAGCCATCCCTTGCTAGCCACAAAATCATCTCTTTTTATTATTTCTTTATAAAAATATTTAGCTTTCATTGCCAACATGGGTCCCGAAATGGACGCATGCCTATTTCTTTCCTGAAGAAACCACATGTATAAAGCTTCTTCCACTTCTGGACGTTCAGCTTTTTTAAGTGTCAGTCTCATGCCTGGCCCACAGTCAGTAGTTGACACAAACTGTTTAATCTTCTCGTTGTTTTTTTTAATGTCATAAATTGTAGATCGGCCTACGCCGTATTCGCTTGCTAAACTACTGAAAGATTCATTACGATAAAGACGGTTTCGCTTCTGACCTTGTGACGACATTACTAGGTACGTATACCTACGTAATACACAATGAATAAACAGTAAACAATAAACACGCACTAAGTCAAATTTCAACTAATCAATCGTAATCAAAACAATACCCTACGCGGCGAGTGATGGTGCGTACAAGTTGTAACTTGTTCAATCATGTATTAGCGAATACAAATTTTGTATTCAATAATAAATAAAAGATGTCGGCCGATTAGACAGGGGCCGGATTACCGGGATCCACTGTATATTTTTTTTCAAAAATCAATCTAAATGTTGGTAGTTCTGAATCGGTTTCAAATCGACTAATAATATAAGTTAATAGTATAGGGCGATATCCCCTTTTTATGTTAAGGTAGAAAAAACTTTATTCACTTTTGTTCATACCTAAATAAATTGCAATTTTGAGATGCTCACCTACATGGTTGTTAGTTGGTATATAAGTATATTGCCTTTATTTATTTCTTAATTAATTTCTAATTAAAAAGTAACATGTCAATTCAGTCAGATGTTTATACCGTCATGACATTACCCACCAAAAAAAATCACAAACAAAAATTTCTAACCTATAAACGCACTCCTACGATGATTAAATTTTTAAATTAAATGATATCAAATAAAATGGTGTGATCTAATCAGTATAAAAGTTTTATTTTGTCATAGTGTAACCGTAGGTCTCTCAAATATGTTTAGAACCAGACTTTTTAATGTTTTGAAAGTAGTTTGCTCAGTTCGTAGAAGAACAATTATAACAAAAGTCTCTCAAATTGCTCCTATTACTCTTGGATTGCTGACGGCAGTTTCTTGTAAACAGACTGAGCAAGAGTCCTTCAAGGATCTAGAAGTGCCGTGGAATGACGATAGGTTGGAACATGAGTTCCTAATACGCCAAGCAACAACTGTAAATGTGAACGCAGCTACGCAACTTCTTACTGTTACGTTGGTTGCTATTCAGGATACTAGTGAAAGGTATGTGGAAACTACAAATTAAAGTACACAACACACTGTTTCTCCCTTTAAAATGTATTATAATCTTCATTATCTCATTAGATGCAAAATATCCTTAGCATTACAAGGGATTGCTGCCTAATAACATGTTTGTTGTCTCTTTTGTAAACAAAAAATATATAATTATGTATAGACCATATCTAGATTTCATGTGATCATCATATTAATTGACTTATTTACAAAGCAACACTATCATATATATTAATATATTTGTATTGTTTAAATTCAGATTAAGAGATGTACTGTCAAAAGAGATTTGTCTTGTGAAGCAAGCACTTGAGTGGGGAGAGTCTGGAACACCGCCACATCACTGGGATCAACTAGTTGCTGTCAGGGGTGCTTTATCTGATCTTAAGCACAATCTCAGAACCTTACTGAGTAGGTTCACAATTTTAACATTATAGCAAAAATTTTGCTTTAATCTAAACACATTATGTGAACATAGTTTAATAAGATAACCTGATTTTTATAATACTAACTAATAATATATTTCTTAATATAAATTGCTAAGAAATGGTTCTGCTGACAAAATTATGTAAGGGATTTTCCCTTGGTTTCATTCTATACATCATTCGGCGATATTAAATGTTACTAAAGTGATTGTATGATGCAAAAATATTTTTATATATCAGAGCACTTTTTGAGCATTTATTATATTAGTTCTTACCTGAAATAAATCAATTTTAAAGTGTATACATTACTTTAATGGCAGGTTACATGGACTATGCAGAAAAGTTAGCTACAGTTGCAGCTGAGATATCATATCTATCTGGAAACATAGCTGCTTCTGATGCTATATGCGAGAGGATTGATCATGCTTGCAGGTATAAACAAAACAACATGTGTAGGATTCAAAAACATATAATAAAGCCCTAGCCATATTTTTAAAAGATTTTATTTTTTACTTCACTTCATTCTGTTATGTGCAGATTTAAATTAACAATATAGTTTGATAAAATTAGGCATAATTAATTTTTATTTATATTGATACAATAACCTAATTATTTAATAATAAAATCAACAAATAGTCCCTTCTCTTGACCTTAACTTTGTAATAAGTTTATGTAACAAAAGTCTTATTAGAAATTAAACAAAATACATACATTTATTATGTTAGCTTTATGTACATTAATATCGGCAGTTATATCTTTAATTCTTTACAAGGACTTGCAACACTCAGAAACAGTTGACACACGAGCTTCAGCAAGAGAGTTTAGAGTTGCAGCAACAGGCGATTGTTAGCTCACCACATCTCGAGCAGAAACTGAAAGAAAATGTCAGTGATGACAGAAAAACTAAAAAGAGATAACTCCAAGCATAATTAAATAGGCAATTTTTTAATAATAAAGTAATAGAAAAATTATCTTTAGTTAATAAATTCAATTAAAATTATCTATTGAAGCTTTATTTAGTTATCATTTTTGTTATCATTTTTACGCAGACAAAGTCATGAGTTTCCACTAGTATTATTATTATTTCATACATTTCTGTATGATTCAAAATGTATATACAGCTATATTAATTTACATGCATTTATAATTGTTAAATTTTTCCATTAATACTGTCAGTCTTTCTAGCAGGATTATAAATATAGAGAAAAATTGAATACAAAACATTTAGAGTAGGTGTACTAATAAATAATTTCATTGTAATACTACTAATAAAATTGCCCTTTTGGTGCCAGAGTATTTCTGTTAGCTTAATGCTTTCACAATTACCTGCTCAAACTTGCCCTAAAAAGTTGCATCCTTGTTTAAATGCGTCTCGATGTCAACTCTGCAAATGGGGCAGTGCTTGTTGGTGCTGAGCCACTGGTCCACGCACTCCATGTGGAATAAGTGCATACACGGCAATCGCCTAGCAACAAAAACTAATAATCGTTACTGAAAAATTATATATACAATATACTATATATAGTTATATAGTATATTATATACCCTATTTCAGATGTACGTTATTTTTCTTATCAATGTATATCTTAAATTATATATATACCAGCGGCCCGCCCCGGCTTCGCACGGGTAGACATAAATAGGTACATATATTTAAGTAATAAGCATGCTAATTAAAACTACCATGAATCCCTAATTTGAAAAAAATGTATGCTTATCTTAAAGGCTCCCTGTACACTACGTTGGCTGTGGTATTTGTAGGTGGCAACGAAGCGTATTGATTTTCAGGAGATCCTACTCGAGAAAGTGCCAAATACAATTAGTCTCGTCGAGTTAGTTACTCGATGCGCTGCGTGGCGTGGCGGCCGCCGGCATGTATTTTTATTTTAAATTCATGATATCTTTTGAATGGAATGTCCGATTTCAATGATTCAGAAAGTGATCATCAGGTATTAAAATAGTTTTGAATATTAAATTATTTATTTGGATAAAAATTATAAATGGTATGGATAACACGGTCTGATTTTGATCGGCATTTCTATCAATTTGTTAAATGTAAAAAAGTAGTTATAGTGACGTAACTACAATAGTTAGACATATGGTCTCGCGAAGTTTTTTGTAGATATTGATATATTCTATAATATTGTTAAACAATTTTTGTCCTATCATTAATATTCTTCGCAGTGTATGCGATGAAAGACATTTTATGGCTAATTTTTTTACACCTTTGGTTAGTTTTAATAGGAATTTCTAAAGTAATCTAGTACTAAATATAGCCTATGTTACTCAATGATAATGTAGCTTTAAAGCTAGCTAGCTTAAAAAAGAATTATTAAAATCGGTCCAGTACTTTTTAAGTTTATTCGCTACATACAAAAATACAAATCTTTCCTCTTTATAATACTAGTGTAGATGTAAATCTATACTAATATTATAAAGCGGAAGAGTTTGTTTGTTTCTTTATTTAAACGCGCTAATCTCAGGATCTACTGGTCCGATTTTAATAATTCCTTTTTTGTTGGATAGTCCATTTATAGAATTATTTAGACTATATAACATTACGCTGAGACCAATAGGAGCCAAGCGTCAATGAGAAATGTTGCAAAAACAAGGAAAATTATTCACATTTGAGGTCTTTCGTCGCATGCGCTGCATAAACGTTTTAAGTTATTCAAACTATGTATGAAATAAATATTCCTTTTTAATAATAATAAAAAAAGACCGCGACAGTATGTCTATCTCTCAAGATTTACTCATAATAACATTATTTGTCGAAGAAGGCTTGCTACCATTATAATGTGCAAGCAGGCCGCACGGCGGCGGGTGAGGGAGAGGTGGGCCTTGGCCCACCGCCGTGCTTGCCACTACCACTCGCGAGTGTATCTTTGCGAGGTACCATGCCGCGCAGCTCAGATGCGTGGTTGGCTCCCTACGAAACGGTTGAATACAGCGTGCTTTATTTTAAACAAAAGTAAATATTAAATTTATGTCGAAGTACTTTGACCCATTATTTTAAAAACATGTTTTTTACATATTATTTAAAAAATATCTTATCCACGATTATACAATAACATAAACCAACGTGAGCAATCAAAAAATAATCTTGATAGTTTCCGACAACCACGCGAACGAAGTCGCGGGCACAGCTAGTAATATCATATGACGAAACAATTTTGTATCAACTAAGTAAATAAAGATCGTTATTTGTAGGTAACCTTCGGTCCCGTCTTCGGTCTCGCTAGCTAAACGACGTTACTCGTGTAAAGAAAAGTGTGTACACATATGAAGTGGATTGGAATTAAACGAAATATGTGAGCATTAGATATAGTTCAAAGTATTCAAATTTGTGAAATATTTGAAAATTAATAACTTTTTACTAACACGGTGTGTTACAATTCAATACGCGGTGCGTTCGATGAGCGCGCGCACTCCAATTGAACAAGTAGAGTACCTGCAGTCGGAGTCCACCTCAAACACGGACAGGCAGATGGTGCACTTCTCGCCCTGGCGGTGAGTGGGCGGCGCGACGTAGGCATGCCGGCACGTGGTGCGTTCGATGAGCGCGCTGGAGGCGCCGCGCGCGCGCCGCGCCTCCAGCGCCTCCACCACCTCGGCGGCGCGTACCATCGCAATCATATGCGCCGCCGCCAGCGCGTCTCTGGTTCCCTGCGAATTGCCGTTCGCCGTATTGAAATTATTGTGTTCGCTTCGGTTAGTTTTGATCCCGTTCATTGTTCTTTATCGATATTTTCCTACTGCTCCTGCCACACTTCGGTATCCACAGACGAATTTATCTGTCGTTAATAACCTACAACGGCTTGTAAGGTTCTCAGCATAAAAAAGTTGGTAGTTGTTGGTAAACTTGAGACGATAGAAGATTGAAGATAGAAGTTGATAATAAAAATTGAAGTATTGAGAATCTGATATCGTTTTTAAAATTATATATTCATCATCATATCAGCTATTGGAAGTCTACAAGACACAGGCCTCACCAAGAAAAGAGGAATTAGGGCCCATAATTGCCGCAAGCGCGTTAGCAACCACAGAGTGCAACTTTCGCGACGGGGACACTTTGGTACCTTGGTCGCCTCTTACGACACATAGTATTAGGGGAGGTAGGTACCATTCTACTCCGCCTGCCTCTTTTCTATTCTGTTAAATGCATAATATATTTTAAATCTGATATTTGATCACGTACTTTCAATAAGCAGATATCATTGATGAGAAAAGATTTTAAATATCTCCTTCTTCAAATCAAATTATTCGAAATTTATTATCGAAACAAAGCAAACATCATTTTGTAATCACTGAAAACGAAACATAATTGCTAGGCTCTTTCAATAATATTTGGCCATAAAAAAATTAAATTAGTCTCACCGTCAGAGCAGGCTGGATCGATATGTGTAGGTGTGCGGGATGCATCTGCAAGTAGTGGTGCATGTGGTGGTGGACATGCTGGCCATCCCTGCAACACGCGCATACACACAACTATCTTATGTTTGAATATGTTCGGCATACAAGATATATAGGTAAACATAATCATATCTGATTCAGTCCCGCTTATTATGATACATTCTTCTCACCTTTACTTATTGGTAACCTTCGTTCGTTTTATTGCGGCATTTTATAAGAACAAATAAAATCACAAAATCAATGTCATTTCTCACGTACGTTAACTTACTGGAAAATAACAAGAATTGAGAAAGTTCACAAGTACTTACAGTATCATCGGAGCGGGCGCGATGCCGGTAGCGAGCCCGCCAGCGACGCCTGGCATGTTGCGGTTCAGACTGAGATCACGTGCACGCGGCTCGAACTCATCAGGGAACTGATATGGAAACAAAGGTGTTTTCTATATTAATATTGTAAAAAGAAAATTTTTCATTTTTGTAAAGACAAGGCTCAAAAACCGAAATTAGAAATAATTTCACTAATAGAAAGCTATATGTATTATTTTAAGAAAGAGACTATATTATATTTATAAAAACGAAATAGGGATTCAAAAATATAATTATGTAAACAGGAGTTGTAGTTTTAATGTATTAAAGAAGGGCCAGGTCAAAAACAAGTACCAAAAATAAAGAAAAAGAGCGTGTACGAAAAGACAAACGCGAGTAAAGGAAGCGACCGAGGTATGCCATAATGGTAGCAAGTGGAGATCAATAGTCTCTGCCGACGTGATGTATATATATATGTATGAGTTGTAGTTTTTTATATCTGTAATGAATAAACGCAAAATCTACTGAACCGATTTCAAAAACTCTCCCACTAATAGAAAGTAATTTTATATTAGGTATTTTTATTGCCATCTTACGTTGTTGAAACTGCGTTGCTTGTACGAGTGCGTTAATGAGAGTGTGTGTGTGTGTGTGGGCGGGCCCTCGCGAGTGTGTTTGCGTGTGTGTACCAAACAAAGTGTACTCACCGACAGTACTGTGGTGGGCGGCGGCGGTGGCATGGTGTATGTGGCAGGATAATGGCCGTAGCTTGCCGACACGTCGCCCATCATGCTACGTCGTTGCACCTCCTGGGGTGCAACAATTGACATAATAATCAAATATATTTTCCACCATCTCATACATTGACTTGACTCTAAGATAAATATCTTGAAGCACTTGAGTTACGGATATCATACTACTACTACATAATAATTTAGATGTACGTTAATGTTTGTTTTTTAAATTACTGTATTCAAGAGAATCTCTGCTTTAAATAAAATTTAAATGCAAGGCGATTCTTATCACCAAAATTCGACGTTAAGTATGATAGTTCTGTTCATAGCTCTAGACATCTACATCTTTAATGTGGAATCAACACAAAAAATATATAAATATCAGACATATTTCGTAATTCTACTAAAGGCAACTAGGCAAAACACACAATATAGTTTTATAATCGTCCTAGGGGGCTAAAATTTTATAAATATATAGGAATAAAGATTAGACCTAAAAATCCAGCCCTTGTCCCTATATAAAGCTGATTGTAATTTGTCAGTGAGTTGGAAGTCAAGAAAAAATCTGTATCATCATCATCATCATATCAGCCATAAGACGTCCACTGCTAGACATAGGCCTCCCCAAGTAATCTCCAATAGGACCGGTTGTGTGGTAGGACTGCCTGTGTCCAGCGCGATCCTGCAGTTTTAGTCAGATCATCTGTCCATCTTGCCGGTGGACGCCCTACGCTGCGTGTACTACGTGGTCTCCATTCTAGAACCTTACAACTCCATCGGCCATCGGTTCTGCGTACCAAATTCCCTGCCCACTGCCACTTCAATTTACCAATCCGCCGGGCATGTCGGTAACTTTAGTTCTGTTACGAATCTCCTCATTCCTGATTCGATCGCGCAAAGAAACTTCGAGCATTGCCCTCTCCATAGTTCGTTGAACTACTTTCATTTGACCAATAAATATAATAAAAAATCTGTACATAGCTTTTAAAAAGTGGGCAATTTTGTAAACAGGCAGTTCTGTCTCTTACGTGCAATCAAAAGGATGCTGGCCCTTTAAATAGTTCTTTTAATATCTTCTCAATACTCACAAGCATTTGCTGTTGTCGGTGCCACAGCCTTTCGTGGACGATGTACGGTGGAGCAATCGAGGGTACATCTCGGCGACGATCACCCACTGCAACAAACATACGTTACATTTGGCAACAAATATACGTACAAGTCACATATGCTAACGAACATACATACAAGTCACATTTGCAAATATTCATGAAATAAAAAAATGGAACTTGCCTTTTAGTAAGTTAGGCCGAAAAGATAGGGTTGACTAAGCTTGGTTTCCGTAACCTTAATAAAATGTCGCAGAATACAAATCACTAAACAATAAACAGTTAGTCTAGTTCTGATAATATCTTAATTACCGTGTTTGCAGCAGTTGAATTTAAACAGTATTTCTCTGTAGCCTGAGAAAATATACATTATAAAAATGTTTTAGATGAAAATACATTTAATACAAATTCAAAATTATGCCTTCCGAAATATCTCTAAATTGAGAGATTTCATTAGACACATAAGATGTACTTACAGGTGACAATATACTAAACTTGGAAACATTCACATAATTGGTAAAGGCATATGAAGCCAATGAGAGACAATAGAATTACGAATCAATATACAAGACGACTGTCGTGAGGTACCGGCAGAGTAGAATAGTACCTACCTCTGCACCAAGTGTTTTAAGAGGCGACTAAGGTACCAGAACCGACAGATGACGGTATATCCATCCGAAACAGTGCAGCTCAAATACACAGATGGAAAGCTGCGCTTTGCGATTGCCAACACGCTTGCCCAGTGCGGCAATTATGGGCAAAAAATCTACTTTCTTGAGAGGCCTATATCTAACAGTGAACTTCCGATGGCGGGTATGACGATACAAGACGAAGATTCATGATGTGTTTGGTAGAGGTGAGTTTTATGACTTGGGGGTTATCACTGCTCAATTTGAAGATCTCCTTAGGTCGTTTGCAGTCTAATCTCAGCAAGAGCATGTACATGATCATGGAAGATCTCCGTTTGCTCCGAGAAAAATTAAATCAAAGATTTAATGTGGTAAAAACAGTTGATACTAATATTTCGCAATTTAAACAAAATACATTAAAAGAAACAACTTAAAAAAACTTGCAATCTTAGTTCTTTTCTAAGGCAACATCTACAGCTATTAAGTGTTAGGTACTAACTGTGAGCCTGCGGCGGCGCCTGGTACATGTTGAGCGCATGCGTTGCAGGGGGCGGGTGTTGCGCGGCATGTAAGTGCGCATGGCCGTGCGCGTGAATGTGGGCGTGACCGTGCCCGTGGGCGTGGCCGTGCGCATGAGAGTGTCCGAGCATTTGGGCGACGCAGCCACAACCGCGGCACGCCAACAAGCAGCCTCCCATTCGAACCCTGCTGTTGCAAATAAGATATTGTTCTAGTTATAAATGTGCTTTTTATTTTATACGATTTTTTAATTTAAAGGCCTCTTAGAAATCACTTTTTCAGAACTCATATTCTAACAGGTCGACGTTAGGATTTTTCCCTAATTCACACACCAATTGTTAGTAAGGACTTGCATAGTGGAAAAGATGTCACAGTACATGAAATAGAAAGTGACAAAATAACCTTCAAAAAGTTCTTAAAACTACTAGGTAGGGAACGCATTCGTTAGATACCTATTTATATATATTTTTTGTAATAAGAGGCCAAATACATACACCTACCTACATAACTTAAGTTATTTTAAATTGCCTAAGATTTTTTTGTTAAATGACAGTAATAACATAAATTTTTAAACACGCCAAAAATACTAACCGACCTAACTCTTTAAAAGTAATTAGGCCTAATATATTAAGAAAAAATCGTATATGACAGTCCTAAGCTGACAAAATGACGAAGGAAAATTTTATAGGTTTTCCAAAATAAATAATTATATCAAAGGTCCTAAAATGTTTTCCTATTAACATTACAATCCATAACATTTAAAAGAAATAAAAAGTCACGCATCGTGTCAGAGTGTTATAATGTTGCGATTTTTACGTTACTTTGATTTTATTATTAAATTTCAATACATTTATTCAATCATTTTTATTATCATATATTAATATCCTTTTTGCTATAAACTTATTTAATATCGTATAAGTATTAATTAATCTATGCCACAATTTTATAATGACTGTATTAATGACACGCACGCAAAGCGAGCTTTACTACATTTTCGCGTGAGCACGCATCCCACAACTATACTGTGACAATTTTATTGACGTATTGTGGATATAAATAATTTATATTCACAATATAGCGATGTTAAATAATAATAACTTTATTCAACAGTAGAGTATATATATTTTTTATGTATATACATACATTAAAAATCGTATATTAAATATGTTTTTACAGATTACTCTGATTTTAATTTATGTAAAATTATTTATAAGCAATTTGGTGCATCCTATGGTTGACGCAGGGTATCCCAGACTTCATTTTTATTGGCTGAGAACATCTTGCTCTGGTAATATCTGATCTCTTTCCGAAACATTATTCAAAATAGTTTTAAGAAAATACTATTTTTTATGTTTTCGAAGAAAAAATATTGTTCTAGCGATTATCTGCTAAGAATTTTTGTTTGACTCCCAAGGTTAATTTTAGTATCATTTCATGCTATAATTTGTATCTTAATTTTTTCTGGTATAAAAAGTCTATCTTGCCATCTATATTGTGCCAATTCCTACAGAAAAGTTACATATATTAATTTAGTAAAACCACCACGTACACGATTTTTGACTACATCAGGAATTTGTTTCCCGTCATCAGAGGCGGATTAAATTTCGTGAGCGCCCTAGGCAAACACCGCATTGACTAGCGAGCTAAAACCTCGAAAAAATTTTAACAAAATAGTCAGTACTGATAGTACTAGTATGTAAATATTGATGACAACTAGTTAGAGTCTATCTAATAATATTATCTTGGAGTGATAGAAATAGCCTCTTCTTTAACGTCAAGTGTCTATAAAAGTTCCAACTATGCAAAGATTTTATTTTATTTTATTTGTCAAGAACCTTAAAATATTTAAAGAACAAAAATGGTAAGTATTTATAGAAATCACAT
The DNA here is from genome assembly GCA_020976665.1 of Heortia vitessoides. Taxonomy (NCBI): domain Eukaryota; kingdom Metazoa; phylum Arthropoda; class Insecta; order Lepidoptera; family Crambidae; genus Heortia; species Heortia vitessoides. The sequence goes on from JACJUM010002477.1 coordinate 7,155,500, forward strand.
TCAATGACAATAGCAAAAATAATTAAAATTTCCTGCATATACATTTTATTCTTACAAAATCATTACCAAAAATATGGTCGTAGTCCAAAGATAGCAGTAAGTTTAATTCAATGTTAAGTATGGCCAACGAATTTAATCTCTTATCTTATGGTTGAGCGAATATAATTTTTTCACCTCTTTAGACAGGAGAAACTCCGTTCACCACTGCAATTACTGACTGCCGTCGATACGCACATTCATAATGCTATGGCAATGTTTTGTAAATAGTTTCTTTATTTCTTATAATCTGTAAAATGGCGTTGGTTATTAGGGGCAGTTATCCGTTTCGAGCTATCGTTGTTAAATAAAAACGTAGGTGGACGCATTAATCAATAAAGCACTTTTCTATATCATCAGAATATTTAGACACAAACATATTTGCTTTATTTTGAACTTCTTTACTGTTCGAATTGATAAAATTGCGTATGAACAAAAATGTGTTGGAAATGTCGTTAGAAGCTTCTAATTTCTTTTTAAGCTCAACTAAAAGTCTGTCTAATTGTAATATACATATACACTGTCACTAAATATCGGACCAGATAATAAATAGGCAATATCATGATCATCAATAGACTCGTCTGCTATGCTTTCACTTTCGTAGCCTCTTTTTTTTCAAATTAATATACTAATGAACTTGATAATGTGCGGCGCAGGGTTTATTTTCTGCTAGTGGAAAAAGTTCTTTTGTTTAGGCTTGTAATCAATATTTCCTTTGATTGGGCCAAAGTTAAAGCAACAGGGGCGCACGTACGCGCTGCATTTAGGTATCATACTCGCGCGTTCGTTACCAATAGTAGTGGTTTCAAGAACTTCTTAATTGTTCTTTATCCCTTTCTATACCAAGTACTGTATTTTTTCTCAGACTCCAAAAATATGGGTGTATATATAAATAGTTCAAAATTATGCCAACAGTCACCTCGTCCTGAGTAGGTGCGCGCGCGGTGGTTCCGCATGGTAGAGCGGCGCGTCTTCGCCGGGCTGCTCCGGCGAGTTGTGCGAGCTGAACTCCGCGCCCTCCGCTGCCGGCCGCTCCGGGGAACTCGTCAGATCTATCACCACGCGCTACCGACCAAAGAAATAGTTGGGGTAGAAAACGAGGGTCAGAATTTACGAGGAAGGTTTATTGGTTAACATTTTGTGTAAATGAATGGTAAAGAAGTCGTAGTATTGAGAATTACAAAGAAATACATCGGACTAGTAATAATACTAAATACATCGGAAAAGTAATAATGAAATAAAAGTCGAGTCTAAAAGTATTAATGATAATAATGACTTACAGGATTGGGATCTTCTCCCAACACTTGTACATCATCATCAGAGCTGTCTGACACCCAATCCAACTGCAAATCAGCAGCTGATAGGTAACCAGTTGATGCAGATGTATCACTGGTTTCAAATGACTGAAATAATTTGTAACATTAAACATTTATAAAGTAATACAGATATTTAATTAATTGACGTTTTTAAGATATTTTGCACATGATTGTACTTGCACTATATTTTCCCCATACCTTTTTTTAATCTAAAAGATTAACATAAGGATATACCTGATCACAGTTATGACTGTTCCTTGTTTCTGTGCATGCTGACCTCCCTGTACTAGTACTGGGTTGTGGAGAACCCTCTTTGACTATTGTATCACTACCAGCACTGGCTTCGCACCATCTTTGAATATCATCTACTTCTGATTTTACAGTAACATTTCGCACAATGTTATTTTGTTGTCCATGTTCTAGGTTCCTAGATGTTCCAGGTTCTACCTTTACTCTAGCTTGTTCTGTAGTTTCAACTTTTACAGAGGTTTCGGTTCGGGGTGTAACATTTTGAGTTCCTGGAGGTACTCCATTCTCCTGTTTTATTTTAAAAGTTTGAAGTGGTTCTTCCTTAACTTGCTGTAACGATACATTAGATGCACTTACTGTTATTTTGTGCTCACCACAATCTCTCCCTGTTCTGTAATGTTGATGGCGGTGATGACGTTGGGGCTCATTGTTATAGGAAACGTTAGGTCTTTGTCTGACCTGGTCATTCACTGCAGGATGTGCATGACCACTTAGACTGTGACCAGCACTACAGCTTCTAGTAGTTCTACTTGCACAAGCACAATTATTATTTTCCTGTTTATACTGAAAGATCTGCAAGTTCGGACCAGATCTGTTATTACAGCTTTGATTAATGTTTTGCCTCCTACTACGGAGATTTCCAGGTAAATGCTCATTTACAGTACTGTTTGAGTCACCTGCCGCCTGATTTGCCACTTCTCTATCAACATGTTGCTCTCTTTTAATCTCACTTGGTGAGATTACATTAGAATGACTGCATAAAGATCTACTGGATGAAGCTTCAGCATTTGAAGTGGATGCTTGATGGCCAGCTCCATTATCGCATGGCTTTTTTCTAGGTACAGATGTATTATCTTCTTCTTCAGAGCTGACCTCAATTAAATTGGAATTACTTTCATTTTCCTTCGACTGTCTTCTTCTAGGAGATATATTAAGTTTACGGCTTGGCCTTTCTAAGCTTGTTTGTGACTGATTAATTCCTGTTTGGTGGCCAACTGTAGTAGAGATTTGGTTGCGAGTGTTTGAATGTGATGGTAGGGTGCCTTCTGTATGAATATAGGGTAAGTGCCGCTGTGTTTGTGTTCTTTCATCGTTTAAGATTATAACATTATTAGGTTGGTATGGCGATAACAAATATTCAGGCATTGGCCTTACTCCTGCATTGTAATGTGGATAGTTTGAGTAGTAGTATCCCCTTTGGTTCAGTGGAGTGGGTTTGGGTTGATACCTAATATTTACATCTGAAAATCTTTGTGCATTGATGTTAGTGCTGTCTAAATTGTTCCTATTTAGAACAAATTCCAACGAACTTGAACTGTCAGGCAAGGGCTGATATTCCTCAGGAACTGGAGTGTGTGATGATATAGGAGGTGCAACTGGGGCCATACTCTCTTCATAGGGCTGAGTTGGTGATGTAGAATTAATATAATTTGATGATACAGGCTTAGAAACATGTTCATGTCTACCATTCGTTGTAGCTTCTGATGACGAAGGTAGAACCTCTACTTCCTCATCACTTTCAGCAAAAAGTGCATCACATTCCATTTCTTCTGAAATGTACAGGGTCAAAAGAAAAAATATATGATTCATAATAATATAGTCTAGAAAGCTTATAGAACCAAAACAAAGAATATAGAATTTTAATATCACAATAAATATGATACTGAACTTAATATTACACGTAGAAGTTACTAACCATTTCTAGTTGTGTTGTCTGAGGCTGAAGTGAATACAGTATCTAAAATTGCTGCAAGGGATGATGGTCCGGGAATATCCCACGAGGTTGATGTTTCCTCACCCTCGTATCCCTTTTCAGTCATTTTGTAATTCAGTTCCTATTCGTCATATTGTTCAGAACTGTGGTAAATGCCACAAGAAAACTTATTTGTATTCAATGTTCATGGAGTAAATAGTATTTAAACCACAAATATGTAATAATAGTTATGGTCCGACATATGACCTTTCACGACACTATTTATTAATGTAAACATGTGAAAGACTGAAAACAATAATCCTGAGAATAATAGCAATATTAACAATGCGACATTTAACTAAAATTTCTTGTGACATTTAATTCCAGTGTTTCTATACACAAAAAAGATGTCTATTTTCACGTTTTAATGTTTGAATAACAGTAGTTATAAAGGTGCAACTCTATATTTTGACGTAATCGTTTGTCAAAAGTTGAGAACGACAGGTATTTGCACCAAAAATTTGAATTGTTAATATTTTATGTATCCTACATATAATTCTAACGTTTAAATATGCTTGAAAGCGCTGATTCATAATGTAAACTATTATTTCAAGATAAATATATCCTATCGCTCTAACTGATAATTAGTAAAGGGTAAAACTTATAAATATAAATGTTTTAGAAGAAATAGTGAAACTATTATAATTCATGTTTGATCGTAGGTCACACCCACGTCACTGATGATTATCAAGCATTCTTGAGCATATGAATTATAATCAATTGTTTTCGTGGAGTAAACGTTTTTGGGCTATGAATTCTCCACATCTGCCACTCTTTCTAAAAGGAGAAGTTGTTAAAGGATTTGGAAGAGGTTCAAAAGACCTGGGCTGTCCTACAGGTGAGGTCGGGTATCATATGATGGAAATTTATTGTTTCTTTTTAATATAAGAATATATTTACAAATAAGATTTGTAGGTTTTCATTTTCTTATACACATTAGATGTATAAAATTTGGTTTCTAAGTTGTTCTTTACTGATTACATATTAAAAATGTTTAGAAAGTATGTAAAGTTGATGCAATGTTTATGTAAACATTGTCTACAAACTGTTTGATGTCATGTCTGATAACCTAAATAGTATTATTTGTCAAGTCTCAAGCTGTATGTGTTTTGTTTAAATGAACTGATAATTCTCAAGGAAATAAAATGATAATTTAAGTAATACTTTACTCAAATTACCTTTAACAATAATAAATATTTAACTGTACACAAGATTCAATTGAATTCTTTTTCATAACTAGTATTTTAGAAATCTTACATACTTATGAACTTATATTGTTTTTAGAAGAAGTTTTATTTATTTTTTCAGCTAATTATGCTCTGAAGGTTGTTCAGTCAATTCCTAAAGGATTGGAGCCTGGGGTATATTATGGATGGGCACAAGTGGATCAAAGTCCAATATACAAGATGGTTGCTAATATAGGGTGGTGCCCATTTTACCAAAATAAGGAGATGTCTGTGGTAAACAATATTATAAATAACTCTATTTCAATAGATTATGATTTGATAAAAATAATAGATTCTCCAATATAAACTACATTATTATTATACAGAGAGCTGTAAAAATATACACTTCTCTTTATACTTTACTGCATCAATTTAAGGTCAAAGGTCACAAAAATTTCGCGAATATCTGGCTTCATATTGTTTAAGTTTAGCATATTATTAATTCAGGATTATATATTTTAAAATAAAATGACAGTGAGGGAATATAATTTACACATATCTTTATTTATCATTAAATATGGCATATCATACATTTATTAAAATGTGAGTTTAAATATTAAAAGTATCTTTGTTGATTTTAATTGTAATAAAATTGTAAATGAAAGCTAACTATCTTCTTCTTCTTCATCGTTTTCTTCTTGTTGTCACTCAAAAATGTTCGATTCATTGTCATCATCCTCATTATCGGTCATATTCATCTCCAAACTTTCCAGAATTTCAGGATCATATGTGCTTTCTTCATTGGGATTATTTGGATATAGTGAAATATAATATAGATACAATTGGATATAGTAAAGATACAATTTCAAACTAACAAATAATATTGAATTATACAAAGTGGAGAAAGTGGCCTTGAATACAATAGCACATTAGTCCCGGCAATAAATAGAAAAGGGCATAGGGTAGGGACAAGTATTTCCAGGTATATAAATATTGAGAAATTTACGCGTTTTAATAAAAACCTATATAATGTCGTTTTAACTAAAAATATGACTAAAATATATAATCAGAATATCAGAATTAATAATATGTTATACTTAAATAGTTAAATATAAGTAAACAAGTTATTTATTTTAATTAATTATAAATAATTAATAATTAGTACATAAATAATGGGCATTGTTTAATAATTATAACTTTCAAGTAAATAATTGGCTTTATACGACGTACTTATAACCGTAACTCACGCTTGACCTTGCATCAGGCCATATATGACTGTACGCTGTGCACTCTTCGGCGCTCTACCCCAAAAACGGTTGGTCGTATGAAAAAAAAGTTCAAACAAAAGTTGTAGAGAATTTTATAGCCTATAACTTTTATAATAAGTGCAAATCTCATTTAAGCAATAGGAAGCCAGATATTCGTGAAAAACCGACTTTTGTGACCTTTGACCTTAAATATCTTAAGACGCGGACAAGATAGCGTTTGTGACTTTTGAAACAACATATAGAATGGCAAAACAAAGGTTCATACCAATTTACAGCTTATTATCTTACATTCCGAGGTTGACCCCTTTTTTTACCTAATATGACTGGGCTACCAGTACAGTTAAGATATTTATACTGGTAAAGAATTTTTTCAGTTGCAGAGAAACATGTATGATACCTATTCCTGTTCTTTAACATTTCAGATTGCACATGAGTCCTTGAGTACACTCATTTGCAAAAAAAAACGGGCATCTAAGCAATGAACCATTTCAAATCTTACTATTTGTTTATTTGATATTTATCGGTAGTTTTAATTTCACAATTTTGTAAATAATAAGCAAATAATCGGTTTTGTCAGTATTATCATAAAATTTTAGTTAAAATTTATGGGTTTTAATGCTACGTTCACTAGTAGTGTATGCTCGTGAAGTAAAAGTTACAGATTTTTGTTTGTTTTTTCTTTAATAAAGTAAAAGCAGATAAATGTTTAGTATCGAGTGTGACCCCCTCTAGCTGAAATCACAGCTTGAATTCGTCTGGGTATGCTAGCGAGGATATCCCGGATACTTGCTTGCGGAATACGTTCCCACTCCGCGGTAATCACATTCTTCAGCTCCCTTATAGTCTGCGGAGCCGGTTGTACTGATCTCACGCATCGTTTCAGAACGTCCCAGATATGCTCTATAGGATTGAGGTCGGGACTTCGAGCTGGCCAATCCTAACGACGAATGCCGACCTCTTGCACATACGCTTCCACATCGACAGACCGGTGGGCCCAAGCGTTGTCTGCCATAAATTTGAGTCTTCGCTTAAAGGGTTAGAGGGCCAATGCGGGTTGTGCATGAGGAATTAGAACTCCCGTTATGTATCGATGTCCAGTCAGTGAGCCGTTTTCAATGAAGACTAACTCTGTACGATCCATTGATTTTTTTTCTGCTCAAAACATAACAGAGCACCCACCATAGGGTGTGATTTCTTCAAAACAAGTCTCTGCAAAGCGTTTTCCTCGTCTTCGTAGCACTCGCTGACGTCGATCTTCACCGAACAAGGATATCCTGGCTTTATCAGAGAACAATACCCTATTCCAGTCTTCTCGAGTCCATGACTCACAATTTTAAGCAAACCTAAGCCTGGCAACTCTATGCTCACGGTGTAACTTAGGGCCGGGGGCCGGGCGATGACTGCGTATATTGGCCGCGAGAAGCCTTCTCCTGACCGTCAACAGACTAATATGCACATTTCTTACTTCTTCGAGGTTATTCTTAAGGTCCACATACAAAGACTTGCGATTTCTCATGCGCGACTCACAAGAAAACGATCATCCCGTGGTTGGGTACATGGTTTTCTTCCAGAGCCAGGCCTTCGGTTTTTATAACTTTTAGTCAATTTTATGAATTTATTTCATTCGTCGTTTGGATTAGCTTCGTTTGGATTAGCTAGCTCGAAGTCCCAACCTCAATCCTATAGAGCATGTCTGGGACGTTCTGAAACGTCCGTTCTGAAGCGTGAGATCAGTGGTACAACCGGTTTCGCAGACCATCAATGAGCTGAAGACTGTTATTACCGCGGAGTGCGAACGTATTTCGCAAGCAAGTATCCGGGATATCCTCGCTAGCATACCCAGACGAATTCAAGCTGTGATTTCAGCTAGAGGGGGTCACACTCGATATTAAACATTTATCTACTTTTACTTTATTAAAGAAAAAACAAACAAAAATCTTTGTTAACTTTTACTTCACGAGCACATGCACTACTAGCGAGCATACACTACTAGTGAACTTTAGCATTAAAACCCATAAATTTTATCAAAATTTTATGATAATACTAACGAAACCGATTATTTGCTTATTCATTTACAAATTTGTGAAAGTAAAACTACCTATAATTATCAAACAAACCAATAGTATCATTATAACCATTTGAAATGGTTCATTGCTTAGGTGCCCGTATTTTTTGCCAATGACTGTATTTTGTTTGATGCTGTGCCCACATGTTAGGGGTTACAATGTAGTTTTATTTGTTTATTTTGTTGATTGTTACCTATTTTAATATAATTTTTCATTAATTTTAGGAAACACATATTATACATAAATTTGATGCAGACTTCTATGGGTCTCTACTAAAAATCGGAATTGTTGGATATTTGAGAGGAGAAGAAAACTTCAAGTCACTTTGTGACTTAAAAGAAGCCATTCAAATGGACATTGAAAATGCGAAGAAACATTTGGAGCAAATAGATGCCAAGAATTTATTAAGTCATAGTTTCTTTACAGGTAATGCTATGGTACTTTGATTGTTATAGATGTTTATTTATTATAAAGTTATACATTTTAATGCTTCTGTTAAAACAAAAGTGCCACTTGCAATATTTTAAAGGTTTTTTTAATTAAATGCTTTGATTATTTTAACCTTATAAGTATATAGAAACGAATTTATATTTTATTGTTACTTATATCAATTGTTATATTTTCTTTGGAATTAATATATATTTTTTAATTATAACATCATCTAGATTATTTATAAATCTATAATGATTACTACTTTTTGGGTTTTGTTATGGAAGTAATAATAATAAGAAACGCTAAAATTATTTAAATAGCTAGCAAATAATTCTGTGATTTATATGTTAGTAAATATTTATACTTATATATAAACATGATGTCATAATAATTTTAAATATACCTGTAATATAAAACAATATACATATATTGATATCAGAAATCTAAGAATTTTATACAATTCTTACAATAAATCCTCGCCGGAAGCTACTTTCTGGATTTATTGTAAGTGTATTCCCATTATGTTGTGACGACACATATTTTGACCCTATTATAGTGGGCCTATACCAGTTACAAGTTTTTTTATATTTAAATGGATGTGTGACATATAGGACGGCACGATTACCGGCCTTCCGTATATTATTTGCTGTTTCGACAGTGTCAATATCCATAATACGAACAGACATATACTGTGTCGACGATACGACGTCCATAGATAAATTCACAGTTACGACATAGTGGGAACGAAGTCTGAGAGAAAGAAATGTTTTGAACCGTTGTATTTGTTACTAGTTTTTATATAATTAGATGACGTTAGAAGACGACATAATGAATTTGTTTGTAAATATATATAATATATTCGAAATATCCTGTTAACATTTTCGAAAATTATCTACCTATTTATCGCACCTTCATTGTTTAGTAAGATAGGTATAGTTAGTAAATAAACTTATATCGATTAGAATGAACACCGACTATGTAGGTATAAAAAGAAACAGATTCACATACCTCCGTCCCACAGCATAACTTCACAAATTACAAACGCAGCTATTCTTTTCGTAGAACAGTACACCGCGTTCATCGTTGAAGGTGTGCAATCCCTGACCCTCGAGCGATAACTGACCGCAATAATGAGGCCAGACTCAGTCCTGATTCTTTGCAAATCCTTGTGGGAAGTTACGGACATCAAACAGTTATCGGCGCCACATATGGGGGCGGTTGCGGAGTACACGATTGCTATCAGGCATTAGCCATAGGGTCGGTCAATAATGAGTGGCCACGTCTATCTCCCTAATGGCGCTAGAGTTGACATCTGAGTAGGCCAGAAATAGGTTTTCTAATAAAAAAAAATCTACCTACCCAAATCTGTCAAAATGTCAGTAATTTTTTTTACAGATTCGGGTAGGTTGATCTATAGCTTTCAAAACGACTACAAATACATACCTACATACATCACGGCTGTGTCCCATCGTGGTAAGCAGATAGGTACTATGGATCTCCACTTACGGTCTTGGCACACCTCTCTCGCTTCCTTTACTCGCATTACACACCTATCATACACGCTCGCTTATTCCTGGTTCTTCTGACCTGGCTCTTCTTTAATACCTCTTAAGATAATAAGATATGTTTGCTTATGTCGTCCTATACCAACTCTTCCATTCACTTCCGTTCTATATATTTGTGCAATCATTCTACTTTAATCTGTCCATTCTACAAGTCCATATCAACATTCCTTTTCCTATTGTTGTCACAACATCGTCTTTTACACATTGTTCTCTTATCACATTATTCTTTAATCAATCTCTCTAACTCACACCATACATACATCGAAGAGCTCTTACTTCAACAGAATTTATTCTATTTCAACAATATTTACTATCATATGTTAGTAACCGACACGCCTGAAATAATGTAATGAACAGCCATACTTGCCTCCTTTTCAATCACCATCACTTATGTCTTGCTTACATTCACTTTCATACCTTTCCTTTTATAGAAATCTTGCAGAATCATTACCATCTATTGCAACTCTTCAGCTGACGATGCTAACAGTACTTGACCATCAGCGTAAAGAAGACATTTGATAAGTAATACATTCATGCTTATTCCACATTTACTGGCTATCAAACCCGACAGACTAGTTGAATATCCAAAGCGATACTACACATCCCAGTCTGCCACCTCTATGTATGTTAAACCATTCAGTAGGTACCGTTTATTCTAACACAAGCAGCACAATCCTATTAAAGAGTGTTTGTATGCCTGAATCGGACGGTCTCTCACCCCAAATCCTAACATAGTTTTCTACAACTCCTTTCATATAATTCTATTATAAATTACTAGGTTATGATAATTTTATAACACTACAATCCGCCGTAATCATAACAACACTTTAATAAATGCCTCTGGGCCGGCCTCTCACTGCCTGTTCTCAATCACAAACATTACACACATTCAAGTAGAACAGAGCGTCGCACTGACCGGCTGGTGTGGCTGGTCTGACCCTCGATTGCATATCAAACGCACTCGTGTCGAATGTAGTTGTGATGCCTAAATTATTCTCGCGTCATTTATTCATCGGAGCGGTCATGTTAATTGGCTCAACAGTATGGACCTAGTACGTCTTTGCAAATGTATGGTATGGATGGTTTAGGGTTGATGATTTGGATTGTAATACAAAATTGCTTTTAATGAAACCTCTTGAATTTCATAGACATAGAAATATAAAACCCCTCGTACTTAAAAGAACGCAGTAGTACAGCACGTTTTTTATTCCATTTGTAGGTGTCCTATTAATTTGTTCTGGCCGTCATCGTAGATCACGATGCGTTCTCGAAGACGCCTGATGGCATAATTGGCATGATTCACCTGATGGCACCGTCTTTGTTGTTGTCACCACAGTGGTTACGTCGTAGCCCATAGGGCTGAAATGTCGATGGTCAGTTTATGATGTTATTTGTCTTTACATGACACGCTTGGCAAGCGCTTATTCCTATTTCTTTGGACAAGGATGTTAAAGCCTACCTTTGTGGCTGCGACAATTGAAAGTTTTAAACTTAAATAATTTAAGTCTCGCCCTCTCCATTTAAACGACAGGCACCGCGCCCTTGTGTTTTAAAAACAACGGATACGGCGACAGCCGTTTGCCAAAATTACAGATTGCATCCGGGTTTGCGAGTACGTATACGATATTTTTAATAACGTTCTAAGAAATACGATCCCACTTTTGCTGATTTGATTTATAGTCACTTGCTGATAATGTGATTTTCTATTTATGAAAAAGTTTTACTAATGAACCTATTACGCGAGCCGACCAGCGAGAACCTGTAAGAAAAATTGACGGTGATATGGGTTCCAATAACTCCTAGATGGTATTATTAGATACCGTTGTCGGCGCTAACAAACCGTTGTCGTAACAAACATAATCCAAACATTCTTACAAAGAATGAGTTTGAGTAATGAAGATTTGAGTAAAACAGAAATCTTTTAAATCCCCTAAAAATATTTTTCAACTCGCAGTGTATGTACCTAGAATTTCTTATGCTATTATCGTCGATACCTAAACCTTGACCAGTTCATTTTACAAGAAACTGAAAACAGCCCTATCAATTCCAGTGTTATTATTGGTGCTAGTTCGTCGAACCAATCTAAACAAATAGATGATCTGATATCAGATGAAAATATTCAAGAAGGCTTAGTTACTTACAAAATTCATTCTAAATTGAAATAATAAATACCCGGAACAAACAAAAAACGAAGCTAAATAAAAAAAATGGTTTGCGGAAAAAAATTGACAGTTAAGAGAAAAAGGAAAAAACTATGATGGAAGAAACATGGTACTATGAAATTCCTTGGTCTAGATCAATAAAGCCAAGATGCAAATCCGAAGAAACTGTGAAGGGATCTTTAATTTGTTCAAATTTTACAGAAACAGATAAGAAGAATATCTTTGAAGAATTTTGGTGTATGAGCTGGCCGAAAAAAAAATGTGTATTGACAATCTTGTGACAGCTTTGCCAATTAAGAGGTCAAGGGGTCGAAAAACTCATGATGAATCGGAAAGAGCACAATCTTTGTTTTACTATTTAAAAAAAGAAGATCAGCCAATCAAAGTCTGTAGAACCATGTTTCTGAATACTCTTGGAATCGGAAGATGGACGGTTCTTAATTGAAAAAATAAACAAACTGTTTCCAAAAATAACAACGAAGATTCTGATTCGCATAAAACTATAAAACCTACACCAAAACCTTTTGACTTGAGAAAAGAAATAGCTTAAATTAATCTTCGAATCATTGCCTCTGATGGAGTCCCATTGTTATCGAGCTAGTACCTACAAAGAAAAGATATTTACTGCCAGGGTGTTGATCAAAATGATCCCTTTACGATTTCTATGTAAATGATTGGTGCAAAACACGCAAGGTCAACGCTTTGTCTATCTGTAAGTTTCATGAAGAGTTTTACATTCAAAATTTCGGATTGTATTTTCCGAAAAAGGACCAGTGCGAGATATGTGCTATCTTCAAAGTTGGCAATAAGTCTCTAGAAGATTACTTAGAACATCAAAATAAGAAGGAAGAAGCTCGAGAAGAGAAAAACAAAGATAAAGCCGAATAAAGTTTTGTTTTACTGCTGATTTGCAGGCGGTTTTAATGGCACCTAAATTAAAGATTAGTAGTTTCTAATTTGAAAACCAAAGACTATTATTGTTACCTTTGGAATGAAACAGAAGGAGGCATGAACTCAGAAGAATTTGCAAGTGTATGGGTTAGCTTGACCGAAGAAAAGATTTTACTGCAAAATGAATTAGAAAAACCCTCTAAAATAGTTTTTTATAGCGATGGTTGCACCTGTCAAAATAGGAACTGTGTGATGTCTAATGCTTTTCTATTAACAGCTGTGAACCACAACATAATTATAGAACAAAAGTATCTGGAAGTTGGGCATACACAGATGGAAGCAGACAGCATTCATTCTTCTGTTTAACGGGCCCTTAAAGAAATAAATATAAATGTTCCCGCGGAGTATACCACTATATGCAGATCTCATAATTTTGCAAATTAAGTCACAAAAGTGATAATAAATAAATGAATACTTAACAACCTTTCTTTCATTTTATGTCAAAGAAAAATAATAGACCAACTGTATTTAAGCCATTTCTTGAAACTTATTAATAATTTATTTATTATGTTTTTTATTGCTCCTATAAATGTCTCAAATGCAGTAAGCAGGTTCACACTCTTAAGTCGACGAAATGCTTTTTGTCTCATTGTGTTAATCAAATCACCTGCTAATAATAGAAATAAAATTACATACATACTTAATAATTTATTTCTAATATCTAATAGATAGGTATTCTTTATATTCTCTGTCTGTAATAATATTTTAATAAAATTGTAAGCGTTTGAGGGGATATCGATACCTGACGTCCCATATCTATATACAATTGACATCTCTTTTTGCTGTAGGTATTTATTTTGCATTTAATTGATCTTGGCGCTGAGGGCACGACAACTAATATTAAGTTTGACGGTAAAACGGCTGCTGCGCGCAGGCGACAGCGGCGCTCCGCGCCTTTGTCGCAGTATTTACAAGCCGCCGATCAATATCGGCGGGGTCATTCGGGTTGCGGGGGGAAAACTTTTTTCGTTCCCACCCACATTTCTCTTTCTTTGTATTTTTTATTTTTTTTGTTAAGGTGTCTTGAGGTTTTATTTTCTTCTTACTTTCTTCGTTTGTATAATGATGTATTGTTTACTTTTTGAGTGGCTTCTTGACGTTGTCTGCATAGACGTTACTTAGCGTGTGTTTGAACGCATTATGCAGGTTTTTGGTGGTGGTTTCGTGGGAGCTTTTGGTTTTTTACGGACCCATCGCTCTTTGCTAGGGTCATCCAGGTCTTTGTAGGGTTGTCCACATCAGGGAATAGATGGATTTATCGATGCCCTTCAGGGGGTTGCGGTCTCGGGCTTATGCCCGGGTCTAGTTCGACCTCACCGGCCGTGAATTCTCGCTGGTAGGTCTTGGTGTCCGGTGGTCTGGCGTGCAGTGGCGCTATATTGCGCAGGTGCGGGTTCGCCAGGGAGGCGTTGTCGGCGCGCGCGAACATCGCGCTCGACAATCTGCGAATGAATTCTTCGATGTATTCCGTTCTCAGGTCCCGGTGTATTGTCGAGTTTCGCACCATGCGTGGTGCCCCGACGATTGTGCGTAGAACGCGGGACTGCTGGGATTGTAGGCGGCCTTTGTTGGACCGGCTGGTTAGTGCATACCATGCCGGGGCTGCATATGTAAGATGAGGTCGAACGTATGTCTTGTAAACTCCAAGCTTCGTTCTGAGCGGGAGTTTGGAGGCGAATACCGGGCGGAGTAGATGCGCGACCGACCTGGCCTTTTTGATCACTTGTTCGGTGTGGTGCTTCAGGCTCAGGAAGCTGGACCGGTAAAACGGTTAATGGAATCTCTAATCTTTTATATAGCCGCTGGAAGCTCATTCTATGGGGGTTGCAGCGTAGCGATAGGAGTAGTAGAGTATAAACAGGGAGGTGATATATCTCCTTAGGCTTGACCTTACCTTATCTGAGATACCTACCACATGTGTATTGTCTATTCTGATAGCTCATCTTAAACCGTCTTAATGGAATCTGTCACGGAACTGAATGCCAAACATAGATTAATTTAAAATTGTAATATCAGTGAATGAATGCTATAAGATTCTAACAGATGGTGATGACGAAGGCGCGGGCACAGCTCGTCATATATTTATTTGTCCTGGGTAGGGATCAGACCGACCACCTTTGGACAAGATAGCATCACTACAGTTAGCAACGTCGAGCCTCTTGTATGCCTAAACGGAACGGGCTCTAATCATGGCAAGTTTTTGTGTCTAAAACAAAAATCTGTTAGGTACTTATTAATATCTAGTAACAGTAATTGGTATATTTTGTTATAAAACGTTTAGCACCCCTTCACTTTCCGACACGTAATCTGCAGAATTTTCTGATATACCACGGAATTTTAACTCGATTCACATTAATAAAATATTAATATATGCGCAAAGCATACCTGCTCATTTCCCTGACATTCTTTGACTGTAAAGACATCCATGCTCTTCTCATCTCATAATCCTGGTTAAAACCTCTTCCTTCAACTTTATACTCTTTTCCTGGTTTTAAACTCATTAGAAACGATCGCTCGGTGGGCGGTGGTGGTGGCGTGGCTATTTATCTACGCTCACACATCACTTTTTCTGTTGTAAATGTGTCGCCTCAGCCTCCGAAGGTGAGCATCTTTTCAAAAGTTCTCCTTGGAGTTTGCCCTTCTATTCGTATTAGCTATTTTTCCAGCTTAGACTATTTTAGAAACTATTATTCCTTCTTACAGTCATACTATTATTATGGGCCATTTCAATACTCGCCTTCTTAAACAGGACTCTCGCGCTTAATCTTTTCTCTCTGTCATAGAAGCTAATAACCTCTCGTCGTAATTACTTAACGTAACACATCATTTCCGATACTCGTATCCTTCCCTTCTTGATCTCATTAGTTTCTTTCATTGATCGTATTGCCAAACACGTTCAATGAACCAACAACCATACTTAGAAGTATTTTAAATTAAATCTAAAATAACACTAGAGGTAGGGTATAAGAAGTGCAGTCAGTTTTTAGATTATATCGAATAATAGCACTATATAACATACTAGCTGTGCCCGCGACTTCATTCGCGTGGTTGTCAGAAACTCTATCGAGATAATTTTTTGATTGCTCACGTTGGTTTATGTTATTGTATAATCGTGGATTTTTTTTTAAAATAATATGTAAAAAAAAGTTTTTAAAATAATGGGTCAAAGTACTTCAGCATAAATTATATTTTTACATATACGCGACATATACTGTCGCTGATTTTTTTTTATTATTAAAAAGGAATAATTCTTTCATACATGGTTTTTGAATAACTTAAACCGTTTATGCAGCGCATGCGACGAAAGATCTCAGATGTGGATAGTTTTCCCCTTTTTGCAACATTTCTCACAGACGCTTCGGTCCTATTGGTCTCAGCGTAATGTTAAATAGCCCAAAGAATTCTTCTATAAATGGACTATCCAACAAAATAAGAATTATTTAAATCGGACCAGTAGATCCTGAGATTAGCGCGTTTAAACAAACAAACAAACTCTTCCGCTTTATTAGTATAGATTTACATCTACACTAATATCATAGATGAAAGATTTGTATTTCTGTATATAGTGAATAAACTTAAAAAGAACTGGATCGATTTTTATAATTCTTTTTTAAGCAGGCTAGCCTTTCTCTATAAATGGACTATACAACAAAAAAAGAATTATTCTAATCGGACCAGTAGATCCTGAGATTAGCGCGAATAAACAAAAAAACAAACTTCCGATTTATAATATTAGTATAGATATTAAAGAACAATGACCAAGAACATTGATTTATAATATCATTTAGAGAATAACTGAAAAGCGTAGGCATAGTGGTGAACCCTCAAGTAATAATAATATTTGTATTAAATTGCTAGCAACATATAAAATAACATGCTATTATTAAAAGCATGTTATTTTATAAATAGAACAAATAAAACTAGATGATATCCCTTTGAAAAAGCCTTTATTTGTAATGCTTCAATGCTGTTCCATTATTGAATTTGCAAATGTTACTCTTTCACATAATTGAAAACAAAATGAAAATCTTAAAATTACGGATAGGGCTCTCTCTTCAGGACTTTTTCAATGTTGTTTTCTCCTAAACGAACATCCTGAAAATAATAAAAAGCACAATTCGTTTTACATATTCTACTGTATGTTAATAGCATAAGGTATTTATACATTTTGCTAATAAATTATTTTTTGCAGTTTGCAACTTAAAATTTCTGTGACATAGTAGTCACTAAGTAATTATAGGGAGTGAAGTATGTATATGATGTTTTACTCCTATATAACCTGCAATCTACATGTACTTTGTTGATTTATGGATATAATATTAGTATCATGAAATATATAATTTAACATTATGCTATTTTTCAATATTCTTGTGTGTTCCACCATTTAGTTGAACATAAGAAATGATAATCATAAATCCATCTGACATTATGCTTTAATTTTATTTTACATGTAACAGATAGCAGTGGCTTGTTAGCTCCATAAAAATCCTCTGCATCTTAATATTTATTGGATTATTGAGGACCTGTTCTAATTATTTAAATTGCAATGTTGCAATAGTTGTGTAAATCATATGGGGAATAAAATTACAAAAAGATGTAGTAATAAGTGGCCTAAATATCATTTGTATTGTTGTTCCTGTAGTTTTAAGAATAAAAACAATAAAGGTAGTTTTTTAATCTTTGAATTTGTATTTGAATAAGGGTGTGTGTCAAGGTTTTGCAATAATTTAAATGAAGCTAATAACCACATACTTTAGTACATGAAAGCCACATGTTGGTTCCAGCAGCAAATACCTAAACTCATGTACAGTTTTATTCTAGGATAATGCAACTTGCCGAAACAGAAAGCATTTTCAAAATCCATTGACATCTTCCACTCCCTTTTCTTTCAACATAATTATTTCAGAAGGATTAAGATATATACATTTTGAAATAAATTATCAACTTGAGAATATTAAATTAAATACTTAAAATTTTACCTTATATATTATATACTATAGGATATATAACAACACATGTGATGTGGCAAAAATGTTGTGCAACTAATTCAAGAGGGCAAGTTAATTAAGTGACACACCTGCACAAAATAGTCATACAGCATTTAACTTAAATGAGGTTCCCCTTAAACACTAAATTAAATACAAAAACCTAATAGCAAAATCACTGCAATAGGTTATTTTAAGTACAATGTAGTTAATAAATTGCTAGATGTATTGCAATATTGAGCAATACATTTGTTTTGATTAATTAGATAGGAACAGCCAATTTAAGAAATTTATTCAAATTAATGAATACCTAATTTTACATAAACATAAGTATTTTGTATAGCATATTTTGGTCGCAACAGATAAATTAAACACAAATAGAAAACAATAAATGAAACTTACCCTCAGTTAATCTAGCACGTCCTCCAGTGGGCTGACATAGGATCGTAGAGCATCCTGCGCATACGACCACCCTCTGTGCGTGACTGAATACGGTTGTGATTTTATAGCAGCCGGGGCATTTAACATCCATGAAATATGAGTTCGGATGCGGCACCAGCCTCTTTAACTTGTGTTTCCTCCTCTCCGACGCGGGGGAAGGATGCAGCAAATCAATTGCAAGCTGAAAATTACCATGGTTAGGTTAGAATATATATTTCACAACTTTTAAATGTAATGTTAGTTGTAAACATTAGTGACATAAACCAAATTCTATGCATGATTCAGTTCATCCGAGCAAAAAAATTGCCTTCCGAGAACACGAGGGTTATCAATTTGGCGAATATCATTTGACATGTTAGGCACTGCCATGTGTATAGTCTTGTTTGAAGCGTAATTAGGATATCGAAGAAACATAAGGCAATCCATTAAGTCACTAAGTAATAAAATGTAACTTTTGAATCACAAAAGAATGGCACAAGAAACAAACACTGCTCAAATATTTCGAAAATAAATAAAATTACACACCGGCATGGTTACAGCTTTAATACAGAATCGGAAAAGGATGTTCTGTACAGGCCCCACAGACAAGGCTCCTCGTCCATAAACAAGATAGAATAAGCTGCGTTTACATTTTTCTAACTACAAATAAAACGCTTTTAAATAAAAATAACGAAAGCAACCAATATTTCGCATAATATCAATAAGATAGATCTGTAATTTATTTTTTTGGTGGAAAATCATAATTTACATTGAATTTTCAGATTACTTTAAAATACTTAAGCATACGACACCATTTCATCAGTAGTTACCAAAGAATTTAAACAACTGCTGGTATATGTTTTCCACCATTTCACAGATTTTCATGTTCAGAGTATCGGTTACTTTAAATCAAATTTAAATCGGTTAAGTAGATAACGTCATCCACGTAAAGTCATTTAAATATAATTTAAACTTAAACTATTTAAAAAAACTCAAGAAAACTCTATAAACTATAGTAGGTACTACGGCTGGAATATTACAACATCCAACAATCTCGAAAACGGTTCTCGAAATGGCGCTAAAACATTCAAAATAATGAATAATAATCGTTGTAGGTGTTTATACATAGCATCAGATTAATCTACATCAATGTGTTTAGAAATTCAGTTAATTACAAACTTAAATTATTAAAAGGCTTAAACAATTACTGTGATTGTTTGATTTTTTTTAAATCAAAGCGATAAGAAGTTATATATTTTATTTATTTCAATTGCCAAAACTCAACGGCATTTATAAACAAAACATACTAAAATAACTGAAGTATATCTACTAAACTTTTAAGAAAGGAAGTTTTCGTATAAAATTGACTTGATTTGTGTTATTCGCAAATAGCTTGCACAATTCGTATTAATTTTAAATAATTGTTTATTAATTTATTTAATCTTAATTATGTTATAATTTCACTATATGCTAATATTCAGACTGGATATATAATCGATATTTAAATCGTTCCGAATCGTGACCTAATGAATTTATTCACAAAAAATCGGGATCTAAAACATAGATTTCTAATTAACCGCTGTTTTCAATTTTTCTGTAAATAATATTTCATTAAAACAAGGTACATATTATAATTAAACGATCTCTTAGCAGTAAAATCAGGTAATTTGATTCTAAAAAATATTTTTACTACCATATCAAACTAACAGATAAATTATAAAACAAGACATTTATTTTCTACAGTTAGGAAATACAGTAAAGGAAATGATTACAAAGTAAAGAAAAAGTTAAAGTTATGGACAATGTTGCTTATAGTTCCCAATGCTTCATTTCTAAACTTTTCAAAAACAGCAGATAATCTAGTCTACAAGGATCCAAGTTTCGCTCATTTGTTGCGATGTTTTCAACCATTAAGAAAAGGCGTTCACAGGTAACAAATGATCCTACGATACTCATGTACATCATGGCTATTGAATAGTGTTTTTGTTCTAGCCAGTAGAGTATTGGATTATAATTTAGGTGCACAACTGACCGTGATAAATAGTGTTTAAATTCCTTATTTAATCCTTTACTTTCCTGTGCATTCACGTTATATAAAGAGAGTTGCTTTTTCACAAGCAAATTATGAAAATCCCAAATTCCTGTATTCATATTATTACCAATCTCTTCAATGGCATCAACTTCTTTGCTATTATTTCGTGAAAGTTGTTGCCGCGTAATATCTAAAATTTAAGTATTTATGGCTCGAGAACAGGCGACACAGTCAGTAAAATGATTTTTTTAAATCTGAGATCTAAAATGGTCGCAGCAGCTAACAAATAAACTTGTTCGACACTTTCAAATCTTTTTTAAGGCCGTCCACTATTAAAGTTAGTGTTTTAGCACCAATATCGGTTGAATTTTTCATTGTATTATATGTTTTAGTCAGAGAAGATACGATTGGTATAATTTTACGGGCTGTAACGTAGTCTTCTCCAGATATTTCCTTAGTTATTACTTCTAATGGTCTCAATATATTTATAAGATCTTTTATGACGTTTAACTGCTTTGCAGTAAGCATTGTTCCAAGCAAGATTGAATCCATTTAATTCTAAAGTTCGAATTAAAAATCAATCTTTTGGCTTGAAAAATCGATTTTTCGATTGATTAATTTCAGATCGCCATCCCTACGCGGGCATTTCACACAACACTGATAGCTGTGGTATATTCAAACTCACTCATGTTCGCGTATTTAATATTTTTGGAGTATTAATCATATATCGTATTATTTATCGAGAATATTCTTTCATAATTGTATTTATAAAATAAAAATCTGCAATGGCTGACGAAGAATATGAAGCGGAGGACGCGGGAGCAGACTACGACGATATCGCTGAAGAAGATGATAACATGGAAGAGACTGAGGAACAGGAGGAAGATGGTTACAACGTACAGTGTCTGCCGCCTGGTCAGGCTGGTGGAGGAGTTGAAAAGTCAAAACGCATTACTACACGGTATATGACGAAATATGAGCGAGCTAGAGTGTTAGGTGAGGTTATATTTTACAACAAAGCTTGTTTTATTTTTCAACTTTGAAGATTTGGTTTTGATTCTGAGTGGTGTCGTTTAACACATTAAAGCATTGTGTTTTTTAAAATTAATAAATAATAAAGCGTCATTCTTGTTCCCTAAAACTTGTTAATTTATCTGAGTGTTACTTTTAATATTTATTTCCAGAGCCTTATTGTTAAGACTGACTGATTGTAAGAATAAATAAAAATAAATTGTGCATAATGTTTTTAGGAACACGAGCATTGCAGATTGCTATGTGTGCTCCGGTGATGGTAGAGTTGGAAGGAGAAACAGATCCTTTACAAATAGCTATGAAGGAGTTAAATCAGTGTAAAATCCCTATAATTATTCGAAGATACCTACCTGACCATTCCTATGAAGATTGGAGTATAGATGAGTTAATTATTATTGATCATTAAGTGTAATTACATAATTGTATAATTTTAAATAATGTATAATTTTAAGAATAAATGTAAGTTATAATAAACTTTAAACTTCAAATAAATATATCTGCTTTTGGAAATGGTACTCCTTGAATGCTTACTCCTTGTATACTGTGATATAAATACAAATTATATATATATATATATTCACTCATATTTTTTTTTTGTACTGTGTATTTAAAATTAAGTTGATTAAAGTGTACACACTTGCAGGGTCCTCATAATATATTTTCATATTTAGTTCATTTCTAAAATTTTCAAAGGTTTATAATTTTGCTAAATATGTGCTTATATTATGTACCCAAAGGGAATGTAGAAGAATTTTTATTATTATAATATATTTAGTTCTATCACTAATTATCTGAACATTTGATTTTATATCTAATAAATAAAAACCTGATTTTCCTAGATGAGAAGTAGCAGAAGACTAAAATAATATTTATTTATTAAATAAAATGATTAGAACTCTAATTTTGTGACATTCACAAATAGGAAGCCAGCCGAGAAGAGAATGGTAATGGGAAATATGATTGTATTTACGCAAACCGAAAATAGATAATGTTGTTTAATAGATAATTTATTAAGGATTTCTTGAGAGATATTAGTGCAGCACACGTCCCCATAGTCAATAATGGGTAAAACCAAGGATTGAATAAGAAGGGTTTTGGTAGGAACAAAATGTTTAAATTGGTAGAAAGCATGAGGCGTTCCAGTAACCGTATTGCTGATTTCATTAAAATGTGTATCCCAGGTTAAGGAATAGTCGATAAATAGGCCAAGGTTCTTAACGCATGTGCTGTAGGGCACTACCACGTTGTTATAAATAATTAGTTTTTATAAGTAATTAGTAAAGATGCTAAGACCAGCCTATAGATTTGGTGACAAGGTTAATGAAAAGGGAAAATAATAACGGAGAGAGAATGCCACCTTGCGGCACACCAGCATCAATTCCCAACCACTGGGACAAATTATCACCCAGGCGTACTGCTTACTAACGTTCTAGAAGGTAGGATGCGAACCATTCCCGAACCAAATCAGAGACCCCGACGTAAGTGAGAATAGAGAGGGGAACATCGTGATTGATAGAATTGAAGGCGTTTGAGAAATTAATCAGTATTAAGACCGTTAGGCGGCAGTATTCCATTCCAACTCTTACATTATCAAGGATATTTAGTAGAGCTGTTGTAGTGCCATAGCACTACAACAGCTCTACTAAATATCCTTGATCGTGAGAAGTAAGGTTAGGTTTTTAGGAACCGGGATAACATAGGCTCCTTTCCCTGTAAATGGCACAGGGAAAGGAGCCATGCTGTAGGGAGAAATTGATAATGTGAGTCAATGGTGGTACAATAAAGTCAAGTAAGAGAAAGACCATGCGGCGACTCACATCATCACAGCATTGGATTTGAGAACTGAAATAGTTTTAAAAGTCTCATCTACGGTAACAGAAGAAAAATTGAATACATTAGCTGACGGACGTGGCAAGGAAGTGATTAAAGTTATAGTTGACAATTTTACAACGGGATCTAGTGCGGTAGTTAAAGAGAAGTGTTATGTTATTAAGCTCGTTAGAGAAAAAACAGAGTGAGACTCGGAAGGATTTAAAGACTTCCCGAAACCCTGAGAATTTAAAACTTCCATACGTTTGCTGAAGATGAGGATAGAACATTGTCGTGAATAAATCTACGTTTGGCTGATCTTACCAGTTGATTACAGCGATTTCGAAGTCTTTTGTATGCATTTAAATTGAAATCAGGATATTTTTCAATATAATAAAATGTTTCATACATAAATCTAGCATTGACTTGATTCTAACAGAAGCTACTTAAAAACCATTATCACCCAGACACAACTTTTGAAAATGAGAAAATGCGTTTTAGATATGATACAACACTATTATAGCGTTATAAAATTGCAAATTGTTGGTATGGGTTTAAGTAAATCGAAACCCGCATCTATAGTAGCCTGAAGCGATTCTTCATTTACCTTCGGTATACCTACGTGTATTTCCTGCTGCTTCTTTGCACTAAACAAGCGATAATTATTGGTTTGGATAATATCTATCCTAAACCTATTAAACGCTCAAAAGCTTTTAGTGTTATATGCTAGCAGCCATATAGAAATACTCATTTGACTTGTACACTTGATGAATTCTAACAAACATTTACAGTTGTATATAAATGACTATAATTATAAAAGAATTTTACGCAATTAGAGGTTTTATTGAAAAATGTACTTAGTTTTGTACTTAATAACTGATTGAACAGCAATGAACAGCAACACAATTTGATTGCTTTTTGTATAGTAATATTATCTTTTTATCATCAAAACTAATTTTTTGTAAAAAATTGCCTAGTATTCGTTGTTACTACAAAAACTAATATATATGTATGTATGTACTCGTAACTAAATGGTAATGAATAGTAAATACATTTTTGCCTTACGCTTACGATGCGGCCAAGTCACATATTTTGTCTAGGGATTAAGTTTGTGAAGTTCGTTCTGACTCTAGTAGACGTTGATTCTTAGTTGCATGCTTGGCTTGAAGCAGGGCGAGCGATATAAAAACTCAACTTGGCAACATTGTATGTATATGAAAATGTTTTTGGTGGGATTATTCTTTTACAAAGATTAAAGAGATATGACTACTCTTTGATAGATATTCATTCATGTTATAGAAATAATTTAATTGTTTAGGTACCTACTTTGCTTTACTTGTTAACTTTATATTTTCCATAAGTTCCCTATTGACATTATATCCCCAGAAATTATATCATCTGCTTTATTCCAAACCCAAGTAATAAGGGTCGAAGAAAACAATGAAATGAAAGTTATTTTGACCTTCGATTGACTCGTTTTGGCACTATCTAGATCGCTATCGATAGATAGGTACCTAAGCGCCTGTTTACGTAATCTTCACGCTTACTGTAAAATATCTTTCCAAATTATAACAAAGTATGATTTTTTTTAGATGCACATTGTAAGGATCATTATTGAAATAACTATTCATGGATAATATGTAATGTAAGTTATTTTGTCGCGCTCCTGACACCTACGATACTAGGGCGGTCATCTACAAATAGACGCAATGTAAACTATTTACGTAACATTGGCTATGCAGGCATCATGTCAGTGTTTTGAGATCCACACGGGCCAGTGCAGTAATTTTCAATACGACAGGTTGAAATATCGAAGCGTATGGTAATACTCCGAGCGCCTGCGTTGGCTAGCCAACAACTAGTGTATGGATCACCGGTATAAATCAAACTCGAACAACTGCGACCGCTTGTGTGGTTTCAATCGTTTCTTAATTATTATTAGCTAATAAAGATTAGAGTTAATTGTCTTTTAGGGTTGTTTATATAATTTGGTAAGGTAATTAATAAGATTATTATAGAAACATGGAAACAAATATACGCCATTCTGTCTTCGGCTGGAGGATTTAGGCCAAATTTATATTTTAAGTAACATTAGGTATAAAATGACATCTACCCCTTTTATCTCACAATGACACTGAAAGCTTTGTTGTTCGTGACATATCTTAAATATAACACTATCCATTTGTTAATAAAGAGATTTCACGGATTTGATAGGCGTATCTTTCAATATCAATATTGTTTATGTCGCTATTATTTGGTGGCTGTTAGTACTACCACCTTTTATTTAATACGAATGAGGAAAGGAGTTAATAAATATTTGAAAAGCTTAATCTTGCTATTATGCAAGACTTACTAACTATATTTTCATTAATTATTATGGACAATGTGATAATATTAGTATATTAATTAATAGGTAGGTATATATATAAAGAAAATCAGAAGCATGTCGCGCGTAGTCGCCCCTCATCCCGGCAGCGTCACCCGCACCGTGGGCCGGCTCTTGGCACGCGTATCGAGCTGAATATCGCCGAAAGCTCCGCGAGAGCTTCGCCGCCCGCCAGTACCTTTCCGACCAGCGATGCTGTGCTGTCTCCGGAAATAGAGTACGCCCGCGAAGTGTCGCGACTACCCACCGAATCCGAATCGTGACGCCGTTAAATCGCGGTTATCAGCAGTCAAATACCTCGCTAGTTTCTATAGACAGCTCGTAACCGCAATTTAACGGCTGCGTCGTTTCAACCCGTGTTGCATTCTTGTGAAGGGTGCGAGTCGTGTTGATACGACGTTAACTCAATGTAAACTTGTATCGGTATCGCAGATCGGTCAACAGGGTGCGCGAGTGTGTGTGCAAATGACTGGTAGCCCGGCTTAACGGGTTGAACTTGAGCAAAATGTGGACCAAGGGATTAAGGATATGGAGGTTTTTGTTGTGCTTGTTCGCCGTGTCGGCGCTGGCAGCCGCGGCGAGAGGTGAGTGCGCACGCGATCGAGCTACGCTCGCTCTTTGCGTCACTATATCGCTTCTATTTTCGGCGTAACTTGCGCTGAAATTATGTAAAAAGCTCGCGTATGTGCGCTATTTTTGGCAATAACCTTAGGTAATGTTTTGTATGACAAAACGATCCAGCAACCCATGCGGCATGCCAACACATGCGGCAAGTACATCTGTATTGTCTAGGACGGTTAGTCTTTTTGACGAGAGGAACGTCGTTATACGCTCACTCTCACAAAGCTAGATACGTAAATAGAAATACAGGGATTTGTCGCTGTGAAGCGTCGCCATCTTGTGAAAAACGATAGGATCGTGCGTGACGACAATATAAAAATGTGACCGGTATGTATATCGCAAAATTATTACTATTGTCTTATACATGTGACCTAACCCTATTATTACTGATCATATTAGCCAAAGAAATCTATTAGTGATCATATTAGCCAAAGAAATCTATTACTAAATCATAAAATTATGATATGATCAAAACCCTATTGGGTTTATTGACTGATTGATGAAATACTAAGAACCATTAAAAACGACAATGTCTGTGGTCGGGCTATTTAAATTTAAAATTTTAATTTAAATAATCAACTGTTAATGTTCACCTTGTGACAAGAAGATCTACGTAAATATTCACCTTGATGCTAAGCGGAATGCACCAAGGCCAAGTTTTTGGGTCACTCTACGATCAGCTGAAAATAATATATATGTGTATGTAGGACTGATACAGAAATCCGTCAATTATGAATGTCAAACTGACACGCACCTACTACCGTGCAGTTAATACTTATATATGAACACTGATTAGGTGTTCTTTAAACGGGAATGACAACGGTATTATCAGAGTAGTTCCATGCCACCAGTTGTTCTTGCCAGTAGAATTAGGATAATCATATTACAAATGTTAAACGAGTGATTTTTCTCTGAGCAAAATAAACACATATCTATCGACTAAACTCAATTTATTCTTCTTTACATCAGGTTGTAAGATAAAACATCAATACTGGTACCTAATATTGTGTTTGTTATAACAGGAAGCGCTTTTTAATGGGTTTCAGTAACTGAAATTTAGTAGAAAATTTTTCGGTTTTTCGGAAAATTATACAGGACAAAACTAACTAATCCATATAAATATATTAATTACACTTTAATTATGTATTGTTATTGACGTATCTAACCTTAATTAAGGTGTCTGAATTGATACCTATGTAAGTAATACTACTAAATTTATGTCATGGTCATCATACTAAAATAAAATATTTCTCAGAATAGTGCAACATTATCTTTAAATGAATTAATTATATGAATAAGAAGAGAAGGTAAACCGTATTGAAACTGCATGTATTCAGCCACGGCATCACGCAGGTGGCATCCAAGAATTGACCTGCTCATCACTTGAAGGCTTTTTCTTGCATAAGTATCTACGACTGTAAAACACGCCATACATCTTTTCGGGCACTTTCTATATTTTCATCAAGTTTTCACAAAATATAAATAAATGACACACCTTCTATAAATCTCTCAATCAATTCATTGGTGAAAATTTCTCAGTGTAGCTTTGAATGGGTAACCTCAAATCTCAGCAATTACCGTATTTAATAAACAAAATGTAAAGCAATGAGTTACTAAAAAACACTTTATGATGGCCTAACAATAACATCCATACCGTAAACAAAATGTTTACTGACATGAATGCAGGCGCATTTTTGTAAGACATATACGTAACAATATTTAATCAGCACATTCTAATTAAATGGGAATTAAATTACTTAGTCAGTTTTTTGTCGGATTTTAATACGTCGTATTTATTTTCACGTAATATCATGTAGTCGATTTAGATGATCTCGATGTGATTAAATATATTTTGTTGATACATAAATAAAAGGATAAATTAATGTTTGTTTCAGCCGATGACGAAGTCCCATCAGAGTCACAATGCCGTCCATACATCGAAAAAGCTCTCAAAGAGCTTGAATCAGGTAACATAGAGCCAGGTAAACATTAAACTTATATAATAATATGACTTAATCATGTTGTCTATCAGCATATAATTATTGTGTTCTAATTTTGGTCATTTAGTCATCATAAATATTAAATAGTTAGGTAGTAATATTGCAAATTATATTTTTGTACTCGTTAGTTTTTTTTCAAGCGGGCATCATGCTTCATGAAATCTTATAATCTAGCTAAACAACTAAGAGAATATTACATTAAGAATATACTGTTATTACTTACTCGGTCCAGTATTCGGTCTTTTAGAACTCTAGTGATCTTTGCAGAAGAAAATTATACGTACATTCTCAGCATTTACAATTTATCACACAAGCTCTTAGCTTTATGAAATCCACGGCTACTTCGAATACTAACTTTAAAATATGGTTAATTACTCTTACCATCAATAAGAAACCTACTATACTAAATTCCTAAAAGTTCACTTTAATAACCATGAGAAACCTAATCAAATAGTTAGTGTAATAATCCAAAAATGATTAATACTTCATTATAACTTGTAAACATTGTATCATACATATAAAGTTGAATTGAATTTGAAAAAAAAGCTGCTAAGCAAAATCTTTTAAATTTTAAAGCAAATACTGAATTCATTTGGGCTATTATAATAAAAAAATTTCATTGTAATTTGGAATAATTCAAATTGCAGGTTTATTGTTATCTACAATAGATTGTTTTTAATGATAATTCTAAACTTTTTAAGATCGAAAGACTACAACAAAACTATAAATAACTGCTTATTGAATTGCATGGGGATGTCGACTTGTCTAAAAAAGTAAAATTAGTCGTCTAAACGTAGAACCGAAAAGGAGGATTAGTCCCAGCGCAGCGGAGCACAACCTCTCACAACGGCAGAGCAGGCGAGAATGTAGTCCAACCTTGCCAAAACATTGCCAGTAACGTCAAATTAGTATATTATTTATTTTATTTGTGTATTTAAAAAATATTTTCTCACTTTTATGCATTGATTTTTCTTAATAAAACTATTTTTCTAACGACTTTAAATCTTATTCATTATAATATTTATTCTTAATAAATAATACGCTTTATTAGACAATTTATAAATTTATTTTGGAAACGATGACAGTTGTCTCGAGGTTTCATTTATAGTAACCGAGTAGGTATTTAAAGTCGCTTCTTAAAGGTTGGCTTAAATTTAACAGTAGTAAAGTTAAATAGTAATTAATACCAGATAAAATTTGAATAGTCAATGTAATTACCATGGCAAGCACTAAATTTGTTTTATTGTTCTTTTACGAGTACTGAGGTTTGCTTTCCTTGATTTACAATTGTTATGACCTCACCGGAACCATAATATCACGGGATTGACACACATATCTCATTAGAACTAGGTTCGCTTGACACCGACCAGTGTTTCTATTTTAACAGAGCGGCAGAGACCGAACGCGTCACCGATATATTCTCACTAGATATAGATAGACAACTATTATTTGATCCATTTACTAAGAATGAATCACTTGCTGACGGTATGTGTGTTGAACGGAAAACCTGTTTCTTAACAATGAAATGTGGAACAAAAGTGATCTTTTTTTATGATTTATGGGAATAGTAAAGAGCAGAAAGTAGTAGAAATTATGATGTAATATACTATATAATATACACTGACATGTAATATTTTCTGACAATAAAACGGCCACTATTTATAATAAAGGGCGCACTACTCATAGCTATGGCACAATCAGTAGTGGCGTGTGTAGGTCTTGTCATTAAGGATAATTTAGATACATAATTTAAATTATAAAGATATTGAGTAAATTATTGAAATTGAAAAAATAAAAAGTGTATTTACAATAAAAATATTATTTATCTGAATCGCAAGGTAACAGAAATGGCAAACATATGAAAAAGTTAAATAAATCGCGTTTTGAATGCGTAAAAAAGTTATTTTATTATGATGATTAGGCACTTCATTCATATCGATCTAGAAAATAAAATATTGTATTTATAGTACAGGTAATTTTTGTTTTATTTTAATGATTATTTTAATGATATGGCATCGTCGATTAACTTTGGAAACAGTCCAATAACGTTTACTGTCTAATATTATTAAATCTTATTTCACTTAATTCAATTCTGTTTTACAGATTCCACGGAAAAAAACGAAAGTAGTGAAGTAAGTGTAGACAACGACTCGACAGAAGTAAAATCAACGGAGGATACTGGTGAAACGAATGATAGTAAAGAAGAAGATGCACCA
Organism: Heortia vitessoides; assembly: GCA_020976665.1. Taxonomy (NCBI): domain Eukaryota; kingdom Metazoa; phylum Arthropoda; class Insecta; order Lepidoptera; family Crambidae; genus Heortia; species Heortia vitessoides. The sequence goes on from JACJUM010002477.1 coordinate 7,185,965, forward strand.
TCCGTAGAGGTAGCTGACGAACCTTATGTGCCACAAGCGTCCATAGAAGAATTGGAAGCAGACGTGACCGACAACGATTCGAAGGAAGATGCGACGGTGGAGGAAACTGGAGACGAAAGTGTCGAACAGCAGGACGATAGTAAACAAGACGATGACGACGGAGACAGCAAAGAGGATGCATCCGCTGATGAAAAAGCAGCCGATGAAGGTAATTTATTATGGTTTTAATTATTCTGAGGTCAGATAAATAAAAACAAAACAAGATACATTTCTAAAACCCTAATTGATTATTTCAGATAGTGGCGAAGAAAAAGACCAATCTAAAGAAGAGGAGGCCGACGACAGTGCAGAGATACAAAGAGCAGCCGATGATGATGACCATAGCAAAGAACAAGAAGTAGAACAAGAAGATGACACCAGCAAGGAAGTGGATCAAGACACAGCTGAAGACGATAAATCAGAAGAGGGCTCTGAAACGTTTGCGGAGGCTAAAGATGATGACGACGATAGGACGAAAGAGAGGGATGGAGATGATAAGTCAAAAGAAAGCGATGATGACAAGTCAAAAGAAAGTGATGATGATAAGTCAAAAGAAGGTGATGATGGATCTCAAGAAAAGGCTGAATCCCAGGAAGATGACCAGGACGCTGCTGAAAATACAGAATCTCAAGAAGACAAAGACGATTCTAAAGAAGAACTAGAAGCAGAATCAGCTGAACAAAAAGATGAATCGGATGAGAAAGAAGACGTTCCTGCTGAAGGAGAAGTAGAGGATAAGTCAGAAGAAGAAAAAGAAAAGGATGACAGCAAAGAAGATGATGGCGAAAAATCTGAGGAGGCTGCTGAGGATGACAAGTCAGAGGCTGAAGAAGATGCTAGTTCGGAAGGTACTAAAGAACAAGAAGCTGAAGATGAGATGGCTGAAGAGTCGGAGGAGGAAGAGGGTACACCAGAGGAAGATTTATTATTGGTAGGATGAAATACAAACATAATGTCTGTTATAGGCCGATGTAAATGTCAACCCAATATTACACTAGCAAATAGTTTGGTATTAACCATAAAAATAAGCATTACGTTTGTATGTTTCCAAAGTAAATGGGTATACTGTGCGCACACCCACTTGTCGCTTGTGATATTAATTTTATTTCGGCTGCATGCGGCGAGCCTATAATCGTTCAATCGGACACAAATCCAAAATCCGAAGCATTGAATATTTCCTTAAATAAACTACAGGCTTTAAATTAGTAAATGCTTTGTTTCAGACCGGAGAAATTCCTGAAAACTTAAGATCCTGCGATCATATTAATAAAATCTTAAGACTGGATGAAGATGCCAGTGAGGCAGAAATAGTAATTGAAAAGTCAGCTGATATAGTTCTGAGGGATTTAAAGAGACTTCATGAGAACTCTATTAAACCATTAGAAGCGCTTTATAAGTACAGAGACTTAAGCAACAGACATTTTGGTGATCCCGAAATATTCTCAAAGCCCTTGGTTCTCTTTATGGGGCCATGGAGTGGAGGAAAATCTAGTATTGTCAACTACTTAACGGGATTAGAGTTTACAGAATGGTCCCTACGAACTGGTAAGTTTGTTTTAAACAACATGATAAACGAAAAAGCACATTATTGTTAGTTAACTTTACAAAAGGTTACGTACACTAGTTATGAATATTGTAAAGAAACTACAGCGCAATTGCAATGTCATGTTATCCTTATTAAGGATTATAAATATTGGTAAGATTTACGACTATTGGTACCATAACTGTCATCATTATCGACCGTTATGCTGAAACCCTACTTCGATAAACATATGTAAAACTTCAGTATTGGGTCTTACAGGTGCTGAACCGTCACCAGCATACTTCAATATTTTGATGCACGGCAAAGATCCAGAGGTTTTAGATGGAACACAACTTGCTGCCGATTGGACTTTTTCTGGGCTCCAAAAGTTTGGACAAGGATTGGAAGAGCGTTTAAGGGGTTTGAGACATCCCAGCAAAATTTTGGAAAAGGTAATTTATTACGAATTAACCATATTCGTCAGAAATTTTCACTAATAGTCTCCAAATGACTTCTACGCTAAAAACAGGCTAATGCTACTTATTCATATATAAGTAGAAGTAAAATTTTTTCGAGTACAATTCTAGGTAAACATCGTCGAAATTCCTGGAATCCTGGAAGTACGGAAGCAAGTGTCTCGAGTCTTTCCCTTCAATGACGCCTGCCAGTGGTTTATCGATAGAGCCGACATAATTTTCCTCGTGTATGATCCTTCGAAGCTAGACGTTGGTCCTGAAACAGAAGCTATTCTCGACCAACTCAAAGGCAGAGAGTCGCAGGTAATATAGAATTCTAATCTTGAAAAATGAAATTTTGTTTATTGAAAATTGACAATTTTAAATGTATGTATTCATAGTTTATCGAATTACCCTGTTATGGTACGAAGAAATTATTTGAATAACTTAGTTTATATTTACTTTTAACTACTGTGACTGTGACTAATTTTAACTCAGTTTTGTGTGTCTATTGTGTCCGAATAAATTTTACACAATATAAAAAGACATGTAAAGGAATTAAAAAAGCTAAAAGACACGCTTTTAAAATACATCAAAATCTAAAATTAATTTTATAACAAAGTGAGAATGATAATGAACAAAAAAATACTAGTAGTATTCTGAAAAAATCGTGGGTTGCTAGGACTACGAAAAATATGGCACAACGCATCCCGCTCTGTTCGGAAAACTACTAGTATTTTTTGTTCATGATTATTTTCATTTAGTTATAAAAAAATATTTTTAGTTAAATGTATTTAAAAACCGTGATTTTTAGTTTTTAACTATATTTTCATTTTACACTTTTTAGTTCGATTTGTTGTTTAATAATATAACCCTAAGTACTACCCTATCAGTACCCTATCAGTACTTAAGCTCGAAATCAGACAATCGGTACCCATGCGCAGCCTGCGTGGTCTCACTTGCTCTTACACATCCTGATCAACATAATGAGATATTCTTATCGAAATTTTGTATTGGCACCGATTCTTGATATGTGTACAAAGTTACAATTACCTAAATCTCTCCGTCTGAAGTGGGTCAAAATTGAGTTCGAATGTGTTGGTTATAAATATACACACATACATACATACAACTGAAGCTAATATAAAGAACTGATTTGGTCAGAAACATCCCGACAATGTAGAGAATTTTAACGCCCCCAGACTCGTATAGTGCTGAACAAGGCTGACAGCGTAAAGCCAGAAGAACTAATGCGCGTGCAGAGCGCACTTATCTGGAACATTTCACCGCTGATGAGCTCAGCGCAGCCGCCGGTCATGTACACGGTGTCGTTGTGGTCGATGCCGTACGAGGCGGGCGCACCGCAGCGGCTGCTGCAAGCACAGGAGCGCGAGCTGCTGAGAGACCTGCGGCAAGCCATCGACCGCCGTATAGAGAACAAGATCGCGAGCGCGAGGCGCTTTGCGGTGAGTATCATTAGGCACGCAAACTGTATGTGATCGATGCATCGCAGCGTCTAAAGCTGACCGAGGCATAATGCCTGTCGAATAGAACCAGGGTAGAGAGGAATAGGATTTTTGGTAAGTCTTTCGCTGGTGTGTTACAAGCCGAGAACGATGTTACGCTATGAACGCCGAGACTTACCTTAGCTTCAGACTAATGGTCTAATACAAGGTGAAAATTAGTCCACCTATACACTACGCTACCGGATATGGAAAAAAGGAAAAGAACTTTCCAATAATCCAATTTTAGTTTTCTTAATTAAAAATGTATGTTTTAGGTGCGTGTACGAAACCATGCGAAGATGGTCGACTGCTACTTGACCACTTACTACAACCACAAGACAATTTTTGGGAATAAAAAACTTATTTCAGATGCTATCATTGAAAACCCACAGAACTATCACATTTATGAGGGACTCAGCACCCTTACCAATATTTCTAGGCAAGTATACCAAGCAACATAAAACTTAACTAACATTATAATTCTTGAAAGGAACGCCAAGACAGCGATTGGTTCTGCCGAGAATGAATTACATGATGATATGAATTACAGACTAATTTTAATACCTAACTATTACCTAGCATTGGTACTTTACTCTTACCTATTTCTACCGCCAAGTAGCAGTGTTTGCATTGCCCTTGATTTTACAACCGGAACACGGGTTTGAAGGGCGAGAGAGGCAGTGAAACCTATGGGGAATGTGACATAATATCTTTAAGTCACAAGGTTGGCAACGCCCTCGGGATATTCTTGTGATTTATTTATCAATGGGGTTGTATGCTTGTTTGCCGACCTGGTATAATAATAAACAATTAGTATTTTTGACCAGGTAGACAAACAAGCATACAACATAAAAGTGATATGTTGTAATGATAACAAGTTATTTAGTTACTACATAAGGCATCATGTTTTTACTCTACTTGATATTAATCTAGTACTGAGACGGAATGGTACCGGCAGAGTAAAATGGTACCTCACCCTGTACAGTAATACACCCTGTCATAAAAGGCGACTGAGGTACCCGAACCGAGAGATGGCGGTATATCCACCCGATGCAGTGTAGCTTAAATGGAACAGCATTCCCGTCGCAAAGCTACTCTCTGCGATTGCGCACACGCTTGCCTAGTGCGGCAATTATAGGCTAATTCTCCGATTTTGGTTCAGATCTATGTCCATTATTGGACGTTTTTAATGGCGACTCTTTCTCCACTCATACTTCCTAACTTAGAATGTAATCAAGGTACTAACTTAATTATTTTTATTTTTGCAGGTATGACTTGCCCGATCCGGAGACGTACCGAGACTTCTTCCGTCTGAATCCACTGTACGACTTCCAACAGCTCTCGGCAACGTGCACTTACTTCCGCGGCTGCCCTATCACGCGGCTCGACGTCGCCATCGCGTACGACCTGCCCGAGCTTGTAGGCAAGTACAAGAAGATGGTGGAGACCGCCACGCCCCAGGGCATGCCCAAGAGTTGATGCTCACGCGAACGAACGAAACCTGCGTCACACTTAACACCCGCTTTTTAATTTTATGAATTGGATTGGAGATAATTATTTTGGGCACATTTTGCATTTCTTATCTAATTGGGCATCGATTTTTTTTGTTACATCGCATTTCTTTATTTATTCGTAATACTTTGCTTAATATTTGCTTGTTCCTGTTTTTCGGTGAGCGACGTGCGGTATGAGTACTTGTGATTTTCTTCGTGCGTTTATTAGTTGTGATAGACGGTAAAATGCAAGACATCTTCCAATTTCCTGATTAACACTTTTTATACAATTTTCAAAAATAATATTAATTTAATCTAGTCATTACGATAAAGTTTGATAGTGAAATGTTACTTTATTTATTTATTGAAGTTGAGTTGAGAAGTTTCTACATCATTTAGGACTTACCCTATATTAAGCGGTCTCTACCTTAATTCTGTATTAGATACAATAATGTAATGAGACACAATGTGACTATTTAAGTAAATAAAAAATAAATTAAATGAATGTTTGTTTTAATGTCCTATATAATAAATTTTCTTTTTTTTCTGTTTATATGTCCCGTGGTTATAGTTTAAAACCATACAATATAAAAGGATCGCGACAAGTGAGAAGGAAACTAAACGGTACACTATATTAAAATCCTTGGACGAAATATCGAGAGGTGCGATTCTCCTTCAGAATGCGAAGAACAAATTACACTGTTAATTTATAGAGTGAAGATTACTCATAGAAGTCATGACACATCAGGATTCTATGGTGCTACTTTTTATTGACAAAATATAACATCAGTAGTGTCTTGGTTAAATGAAATGCGAACGATTACGATAATAACTTTGTGAGTTCTCTTCAATAGAAACAAATTTAATCCGTTGCGCTTCGCTAATTTTTGAACTATAAATAATTAAAATCATAGCTTATGGCGCAGTTACCAAACATTACAACCGAAGTTATCAGTCCTGTTCATCAAGAAAGAGGAAATTAAGTGCGTTAAGTCCGACAAGATATACCCGAAATGCTGAATAGGGTTTCTATACACGCTGCTGTACCCAGCGGTAGTTTTGAAGATTGTAACTCGATATTATGTTTGCCTTGCCTAAAAACCTGAACCGATGGTTAGCGGTATATCCATCCAAAAACAGTGTAGCTTAAATGAAACAGGGTGGGGATTGGCAGCAGCATTACCATTGCAAAGCTACGCTCTGCGATTGCTACAATGCCTGCCCAGCACGGAAATTATAGGCAAAGTCCCTCCGATGTTGGGGTAGCCTATGTCCATCGGTGGACATTCTATGGTGCAATGATGATAGTGTTTGACATATATAAGCGAATGGAAATCGTTTATACCATTGAGAAATATGCGTTACTTCATATTGAAAGGTAGTTTCATACAAAATGCAAAAATATATTATGATCTATTAGAGGAAAATGGTCCATGCCTTTTTTAAATAAAATATTTTTTACATGCATTCGTATAACAGAGCAGTACACCGCGTTCGCCGGCGAACGCGTGCAGTCCCTGCCCCCACGAGCGATAACCGACAGCCCTAGAGCTGTCGGGCTCACTCTGGCGGGCGGGCGCGACCGCGCTGGCGCTGGAATTGACGTTTGAGTAGTCCAGCAATAGGCTCGTCCGAAAAAAGTAAAATCATATTTTTTAGGAGCAACCTCAAAATTAAGCTGTATTTAAAGCTATTATTATATTTACTTTTACTAATCGTGTAAGCATTGCGGTTCCTATCTTTAACAGTTTATTTTATAAATAATGTTATTTTAAAACATGAAAGATTCCATAGGATATTTTCTTAAAAAACAAGCATATAGTAATTGGAGAGTCATTTCATAAAATTTATATATTTTACAGCTTTCCCTTAAAATAATCTTACAAAAGTTAAGAAATTATTACCTTATTTTAAACTAGCAGCGCCTCGCGGTTTAACCTACGTTAAATTGTAGAACATACCTAGTATCATTTATGCTCCGTTATTATTGGTCCTAGTGCGATGTTGAATAGCCTTTAACGTTTCTCGATAAGTTGGCTATATAATACGAAATTTTTCTGACCTTATAATTTAGGCCTAGCACTGATATATCAGTTAGTCAGCTTCTCCATTAATTTATGCAGATACCTATAACATTTTATTGGGATAACTTTGAAAGTCAGAGGACAAAAACCTTCTTTCTCGGAGAGGCCTATGTCTAGCAGTGGACTTTCAATGACTGGTATGAAAAAGTAATGTTTTCTAAATTTATTATTTTTATAAATTGCATGTCTTTGCCTATGTTACCGAAATCTGAAATAATTATTTTTTGACACTGACAGTAACAGTATATTTTTACCGAGCGTTCAGCGTCTGATCGTTCTAATATCTCTGTTTATAGGTTGTAAAATATATTGACATTTTATTAAATATTTACGACTAAGTTATGCACACAGATTTGTCGCCACACTTGCATACCGAAGAATGCAACATACTGATAAAAAGGCTTCAAGACTGCCATGCAGAGGTACTGATACAATTGCATAACTTTTTGTTTTTATCTTTCAGTTCGTGGGCATTGATATATTTACTACACCACATTTTTAAAAATATCATTATCTATTTTAGTCTTATCAAAATTAAGAAAGCAAAGCTTCATAACCTTTCCCGTATTTCATTTTAATAATAATTTTAATTGTTTCAGCACTCGTTCCTAAAGTTTGTGGGTTATTGTAATGATTTTGATCGGGATATGAGAAAGTGTTTGAAAAGCGAAAGACTACGACGGCAAAAGGCAAATTTAGATGAGTCCCGTAGACGACATACCGAAATTCGTGCGCGGATATTAGCCCAAGAGCAAGCTTCTTCTTAAACCAATTTATATAGCATATAATTAAACACTACCAAGATGAACTTTAAAATTTTAGATTCAATTCCAGATATGTCTACTATTAAGTCTTTTACAGATAGATATTTTTCCAAGCGATATATACTGAATGTTGGAGGTGTCTTAAATAATGACATAATGCTTATGTTTCATTCAAACAGGATCATGCTTTTAAGTTTGGCTCCAAGCCATTTTTTTTTTCAAGAAAAAAGAAGATTACATTCTTAATTTTTCAGTAGGAAAAGTTGATAGATTAAGTAATTCTGTCAAAGGTAAATCTAAGAAAGGAGGCCAACTGTTGATAAAAAATTCAGTTATATGTAAAATTGAGTACACTGATGGGACCCGTTTTGAAGTCCCATGTGGAGTGAAAGGAACATTAATAGAAGTAAATGAACAACTAGTGAAGCATCCAGAACTTCTCAAAACTATGCCAGACTCTAATGGATTTATTGCTATTATTTTATCTAGTATTGCTATTACTGAAGCCACAAAAAATGAGTTATTGACTCATGGAGACTACATTGAATTATTAAAAAATAATGCTGTTAGTGTTTAGCTTAATAAATATTTTTCCAAAACTTTGTATTTATTATTTATAGTGACAGCACATTCTGATTGTTTCTTGTCCAATACATTATATATGATCCATTTTAATATGCTTACGCAATGGACCCATAACAATCTTTATATATAAAATGTATAATTCATGTGACATTGTTTGTCCATAATGAAGTCCTAAACTACTAAACCATATTTATCTCAATTTAAATTCACAATATTATATTTATTGCCAATGAATATGGAAGTAAATACATACAAAAAAACCTTGCTCAAATTAACTGGGTGAAGATGGGCAAGAGAAACTTATCATGAAGCTACCCTCTGCTATTAAATTAATTACTCTTGAACAGCATGACAGTTAAAAATCAGACTTTAGGGAGGGCTATTTTAAGGAGGTCCAATGGTTGATAAAATAATTGTTGAATATAAAAAATTATCTATCCTACCTATTGTTTTTATAAAATTAAATCTTATGTTATTAAATAGCGACTATGTAATTCACTAATTATTTTTCGAATAATGGCTTCAATTACAAATCAGAATCTCTTTAGGCTATAATGATTTCGTTTTATTCGCAGAATAGAGAGGGACTAATAGCAATCATTTGACTGGACACCACTGAGTTGTATGCAAAATAGGACTGATGAATAATAAAAGTTGTCCAATGTGACAAACTATCTGCTTGTAAAAGTCCTGTTAAAAACGATCAAGCAGTTTCGGAGTTTACCTCAAACAGGCACACAAATATTTTTTATAACATTTGCGACTGAAAATGTATATTTTTCAGTAATCAATTGTAAATGTAAAAATTAATAACATTTGCATGTATTAGATGATTACAGACTAATGCTGTGTAAGTCATTACTAAATAATGTTTAACTTTTACTTATAATGATGCCGGACCAGTACACATCATTAAGTTATTATCATTATCGCGACTGCTCTCGCTTGAACCCGTGACCCTCCTAAAGGGGCGGCAGATAGATACACTCAAAATTGTTCAGTTACTGGTAAGCATAGGAACAGAACAATTTGGCTCGTGAAAATGTCTGCTAAAAGTTTAAACAGGATTTTTTACAAATCATTTATTACAAACACCAAACAAGTCAGTGTCGTGTGTCGTTTATACAGTGAAAGTGGCAAAGTTGCTGTCAAAACTCCTTTATACGACTTACATAACAAGTATGGCGGAAAATTAGTTGATTTCGCCGGTTTCATGCTGCCGGTACAATACTCAGACATGAGCGTGTCTGCGTCCCATTTATTCACAAGGAAAAGTGCTTCTATATTCGACGTGTCGCATATGCTACAGACCAACGTAAAAGGTAAAGACTGCATAGCTTGGTTCGAATCTATCACGCCCGTAGATCTGAAAGGTATGGCGAACGGATCGAGCGCACTCACTGTATTTTTGAACAAAAATGGTGGAATCATCGACGATTTAATTGTGACTAAAGTTAATGATGAAACTTTGTACATGGTTTCCAACGCTGGACGTTTGGATGTCGATAAGGCACACATAAAGGAAACATCAGAGATGTTTAAGAAACAAGGTAAAGATGTCATCGTTGAGTTTTGGGATGTATCCGAGAGGGCTCTGATTGCGGTCCAGGGCCCAAAAGCTGCTGCGGCAGTCCAAGCTCTGACAAAAGTAACTTTGAAAGATTTGACATTTATGACTTCCGCTATTGGGTCTATAGCCGGCGTAGACTGCAGAGTGACTCGCTGTGGGTACACCGGCGAAGATGGCGTAGAGATATCGATACCCAATGGAAAGGCAGAGGTGGTCACTGAGTCCTTGCTACAAAATAACGACGTTAAGCTTGCAGGTCTAGGGGCTAGAGATTCTCTGCGTTTAGAAGCTGGTCTATGTCTTTATGGAAACGATATCGACGAAGGAGTTACGCCCGTGGAAGCCAATCTCACGTGGCTTGTTGCTAAGCGAAGAAGGAATGAAGCTAATTTCCCAGGAGCGGACATAATATTAAGACAAATAAAAGAGGGTGTTGCCAAGAGAAGGGTCGGCATTCGAATGGACAACGGCGCGCCAGCTAGAAAAGACGCTATTCTCAAGAATCCGAATAATTCCGAAATAATTGGCAAAGTAACAAGCGGCTGTCCTAGTCCTTCATTAGGCGGAAATGTAGGTATGGGCTATGTTCCAGAATCATTAAAGAAAAACGGCACAGAATTGTTGGTCAGCGTAAGAGGGAAAGACATACCGTGCGTTGTTGCAAAGATGCCGTTCGTGCCCGCCCAATACTACATAAAAAAATAAAACATCTCTATGTACAAATTAAAAATAGTTTTATTTATATTTGTCTGACAAACATAATAACTGCCACATTCAAGACCAAAATATGGGAAAACAAAACATTAATTAATAGAACGAAACTAAATTCAACTTTCTTAACAAAAATTAGATTTTGAGCAATAATATTATTTTTGTATAATGTAAAGTATTATTATAAATTATCGCAATTGAAGTTGATTAGTACTTTAGAATGGAATCTATCGGAATGTAAGTGTGCAATGTGGTGTCTTTTGCACTTTCTCACTAATAATACTGTTAGCTAACTATAGTAACTATTTACAATGTGTACTACATTATCACAGATTCATTAAGGATCGATCTATGGAATGATCACTAGGATATATTTTCATCAGTCAACACCATCTTGGTTTGTAAAGAGTTAAACTTGTAGATAAATTCAATCAGTGGGACATTTGCGATAAAACAGTTGCTACAGTCTTTGTGTCTATGCAAGACAATAATTGCTACTTCAACAGAGTAATGAATAAGCCATAACTTTTTCAGAAGATCGTATCAAAAACTTAGTTAATTAAAGTTAACATTAAGTACATACTCGTGGGCGCCATTCTATAACACATACTTAGAAATATATTCCATCTATTTCTGATTATTTTAAAACGAAACGGAAATATAATTTAGAATGCTGTCACAATAGAGTACATATAATTTATACATTTATTTACAAAACGTCATCTTTTGTGACCAGGTCTTGTCTAAAATATATTTTTAGTAGCCCAATACTGAAATAACATTCTTTTATTACTTAACATTAATAAATAAAGTAGGTGATATGTATAGAATCGGGCCCTGTATAGGGATAGAACACTGCCCTAAAATATATAAACAGCAATGTTTCCAACATAGAATATGATTGTCCAAGCTGTAACGACGGAGAAGCTTGAGTGCCGTCGGTGTCCGACACTGTCACTGAGTGTTTGAGTCCGGCGTGTCTTTAAAATGTGACTGCGCCAGTTGGGAGAAATCGTCATTCAATTTCTTTAACCTTTCGCTGAACTGGAACCAATAATTAATTATAATTGCGGTAGTTATCGTGTTATATATAAACACGTGTTTGCAAACAAAATAACAATAAAAGCTATAATATTATCCAACATAATGTAGACCTCATACAATGGTCGTCAGCATTAATACCTCACTCTCACCTATTTCTCACCAAATAGCAGTGTTCGCTTTGCTGCAAGTCTTTAGGTTAGCAATGCGCTAGTGATATTACGTTTATAGGTTGCGATGACGAGGCTAGTTTGTCGACCAAGTATAATAAAAAATATTTGAATAAACTTATTTTCATAACGAAATAAATAATCTAAAATATTGATTAAAATATTATAAGTTATATTTTTTTTATTATTGAAATACTTTCGATCACCGTCTTATTAAAATTATTTTAAGCTCTTATAATGTTTAAATTATTTACTTTCGCAGTTTTATTTTAAATAGACTAATCGAAAAATATTAGAAAATTGTATGTACTTACGTCATTAGCTTGGTACTCATGTGCCTGCACCTGCTTTCCATGGGTTCGTTCTTCCTGCACGCGGCAATTGACTTGATGGTTGATCTGGTTCTGCAGCTTGAGGAATATCTTTCGGTATTCGTCTTGTATGCGGTTCATTTCGTTGCTTACGTGGGCATCTTTTTTCACTATATAATCCTGTAATAATAATTTCGTTAAAATTCGTTTAATATTCCACGGTTCTCCGTAATTTGTTTTACGTCATAACACAACTCGAATATACATACTATTAATTCGGAAACATTTTTTTTATTCCTAATTAAACAGGTAAGTTGTCAGATTACTAGATGCACTTCTTAAAAAAATTGCTGGTTAATAATGTATCTGTACGCTTTAAACCTGTCTGACCCGCCCACATAGTTTTCGACCATGTAAAAATTTTATATTTTTTCAAAACATTTTACTTTGATACAAAATCAAAATTCCTTCGATCCAGTCGAGGCCGATATAGGCATTTACTGCCGTTTATGAAAGATTTTTTACATGGGGTCGTAAATAGAAAAATAGTAAAACCAAAATCAGATCAATAAAAATTGGAAAGTTCATTATACTCGTAGACAGAGAACCAACCTTATAAGTAAAAGCGGTTTTCTTAACACTCTTGTACTTTTCTTGTAGCGTAGCATATTCGGATTTCAGAGACTCATACTTCCTATCCAACTGCGTGTTTCTAGCTTGCAATTCCACCAACTTAGATTTCACCGCTTGGCACTCTTTTGCGCACGAAGAGTTCCTTTCCCTCTCGTGTTTCAGTACATCCTCAAGGGAGCCCAATCGAGATATTCTCTCCTTGTACCTCTCTGCTTTGAGCCGCCACTCCGCGACGGCGTCGTTAGCCTTCTGACACTCCACTTGTAGTTCGTTATGCTCTTTTATGAGCACTGATATTTCGTTCTCTTTCGATTCAAGAATCTGTGTCACCTTCGACCTCTCGGACAGGATGAACCCCTTCAAGGTGTCGACTTCCTGCGCCTTCCGCTCGAGCAGCTCCTTCAGCTTGGTGATAGAACACAGGTGCTCGTTTTCCATCTCTTTAATTCGCCTCGTGCAGTTCATCTCCACTGTTTTCATTTCTAGAGTGAACTTTTCGGCTATCTGGTCCCTTATAGCTTTTTCTTTCATCATGAGTGCAGTCTATAAAAATATGTATTTACTTATTTTAAGTCAATTATTTTTATAATTTGATATGGATGTCATATATGTCTTTTGCAGAATACACAAAATGTAAACTCGGAACCAGCCTCTCGTGTGTCATTTTGAACAGTACCTGGCGGCGAGTGCGTCGTCGCAAGCTTGCACCAGCCGCTCGTGCAGTCTGTACAGTACCTTGGCGACGAGTGCGTCGTCGCAGTCCTGCACCAGCCGCTCGTGCAGTCTGTACAGTACCTTGGCGGCGAGTGCATCGTCGCAGTCCTGCACCAGCTGCTCGATGCTGTCGGCGAGCTGCGAGCAGTCGGCCGGCTCCGTGTTGGTGCCCACCGACCGTTGCTCGTGCAGTTTACGGAAACGCTCCATTATGTAGTTTTGGAAGAATTCGGCTTTGCCCTTTAACTCTTGCATCAGCTCCTCGTTGCTTCCTTGGGAGGCTGATGGAAGATAAAATATACCAATGTAACATACAATGCCATAAAATTTAGGAAGCCCGTAATAGTTCTTTGAAAATAATATTAGTATTAAAACATTTGAATACCTAATTTAACGTTGTACTTGTTTATTCGCTCGTCTAACTGTCGGATGCGTTTTAAATGTTTCTCGCAATTAGGGCATGGTTCCATCTCTTTACGCATAGCGTTTTTCTCATCTGAAAACAAACATGCAGTCGAATTGAGAACCTCTTTTACTGAGTTACACATTATTTTAATAAATTAAACTCATTTAAAATAATTAAAAGATAGATAACCTTCTAAATACTTGTTTAATTTATCAGTGAATTCCTTTTGCTTGTCATTAAAGTCTTTTTGCAGTTCTGATATCCTTTTGTTAGCCGTTTCTAAATCTCCCTTTGTGTTCGACAGGTCTGAATTTAGTTTTTCGATCACATGCTTCTCTTTTTCTATCTGTTCGATATATTCTTTCTCTTGTGATTTAAATAATTCTTTCTCTTTTTGTATTTTTGTTTGTAAATCTTTTAATTCTCTAGTAGCTGTGTCTCTCGAACTGCAAGCCTAGAACATTACACATTCCATTAAATTAACAAATTGTTTAGTTCTGTTTTGATAGAATTTAAGAACAATTAAAGAATTCTCGTAAGCGATTGTATGTTCAAAGACCTAATCAGTATATAGGACAAAGTTTACGATAACAAAAATTCATGAGATTAAATCATCATCTTAAATCGAATTTGAATATTCTTTGTTCTCCACTACCATTTCCAGAATTTACGGAAATTGGAATTTTGACAAAATACGATTCACAACATTTTTGCCATTGGTTGTCAAATAAATCATTTACGCATTAATTTTTCAGAAAGATCAACGGCCCCTTCATCATCGCTACAAAGAAACGGTATCATTGAATAAAATAATTTCATCAAAAGAATCTTCTGAATGTATGTCCATAGTGCGAACTTAATATTAGCAGAGAAGTTAGTGAACAAATTTGTTAGGTTAAAATATTAGTTAATCCATGAATAGAAGAGTAAGTTCAGAATCACAGAATCTTTCAAATGTGCTACTCATACTCATAGTCAACTGACAACTTACTTGTAAGTACAAAGTCTTCAATTCCCCATTCTCCTTTAGGGTTTCCTTCAGCTGGCCGCTACATCTCTCCAGTTCTCGGAGTAGATCCGCGTTAGCCTCTTGCACTATGGACGCTCGGCTGCCTTTCTCTGCCTTCAGTTTGTCATACTCCATTTCCAATTCTGTGTACTTGAGGTCTAGCTATAGAATTAATGCAATACATTGTTAATCGGAATTGATATGGGAACACGATCATGGTAGGAGGGAAGATCGAAGACTAGCCATAACTCGCAGCAACTTCATTCGCATGGATATTCTAATGTGCATGACAGTCAATTCCGTTCAAATGTAGTAGTGTCTTCGAACGTAATAAAAGTAGATAGAAAGCTGCATTTTATTATACCTCCATTTTTTTCGATACAATTTTTTAAAAATAGGTCCGTATAAGATACGATTCTGATAATAGTGACAACAAAAAATAGAAACAAAATTGGGGCGAAATTTCTATTATAAATTACCTACGCTAAAAAAATAATTAAAATTATTTTTGCGGGCATGGTCCATAAATATTTTAATATGTCGACATGGGAGTAATTGGGATGTTTAACAATTCCATGGCTATATGGAGTCCCTAACATTTATGCAAATATCCAGCTCTCTGGGTATTTATGTAACAATCCCCCTTTTTTGACAAATTTTCTGGACTATATCTTGGAAAAGTTCTCAGCAGACGAATTTTTTGGGTGAGGTCAACCTTAGTCCAAAAAAACGGATGCTAGAGTCGAAAGGCAAGTTACTGACGTCGGAGTGTAGCGCGCGTAGAGCGGCCAGGTCGGCCAGCAGGCGCTCGTTGTGCGCACGCGTGGGCAGGTCGGGAAGGTCGGGCAGATCAGCGCCCAGCTCCAGTTTGTGCTGCAACACGGCCAGGCGCGAGTTCAGCTGCAGCTCCACGGCCTTTTGCTCCTCCAGCTTCGACCGCAGCTCGGACTCCTGTTTCCTGTGCTGCTCCAATCTCCTATCCCTGGAGTTGGATGTGTTACTTAAATTCGAGAATCGTATCTTACTAATATTAAAAACGCGAAACTTTGCATGATTGATGGATAGATAGATATTTAAAACTCGTCTCAAGACGCGTCAATTTATGATAATATGATGATGAATATAAAATTATGATCGTATAAATAAACCGCATTTTAAACCCGTTAAAGAGTTGTTTTATTATGAGTAGTCAACGCGTAAATGTAAAAAAATGCAGAACAGATCCAAATGAAATTTGGTGCAGGGATTATTGACAAGTGTGCAATGCATAAGCGATACTTCGAAAACATGTTCTAGTGGGATATATCCGATTGTTTATGTTTCTGTAAAAAATCGGCATGGTTTTTTTGCAGTTTTACTGTCAGCCAAAGATATAACCTAAGCTTTTCGTTCTAAAAATAATAAATATAAAATATTTAGATTATCATATTTTTTACCGTTTGGATATTTCTTCTTGTAGTGACGACATTTTCTGTATTTGCGTTTTATATCGACTCAATACATCCTTAAGTGTGGTCAATTTTCCTGGCGATGGGGGTTCGCCTAAAACATACAAAGTATGGTCAAAAATCAAGTCAAGATTAAAAACTAGTACTTAGTACAATATATAATCTATAACTACCACTAAGCACTAGGCTTACAACTTTATCCTTCCAATCCTTACTAATATTATAAATGCGAAAGTAACTCTGTCTGTCTCGGAACAAACGTACAATACATTTTTAGGATTTCATACATACATATACAGAGAGATCAGGTAGAAACATATAAATATACCTAAACATGTATCATCCGGTAGAGATTCGGCAAGTATTTGATGAAGCGTCGTGCGCCAGTTATCGAACTCTTTCTGATTTGTTGCCAGTTTTTTGCGACATAGCACCAACTCATGAGCAGTCGCCTCGAGGTTAGCCTGGAAACAAACAACAAGCATTATTATCGATCGGCCCCGCCTTGAACCTGCAATAAATGAATAATCTACATTGATATTTTCCGATCTTCAATGTTTCCGCTTTCTATACCTGACGTAAAAATAAATTATAAAAGAAGCCTAAGCTACTTCTAATAACATCAGCTATCTGTCAGTGAAAGCTCCGTTAAAATCAGCCGTTTTGAGCAGAAAAATAATTCATCATATGGATTAATATTTTTTGATTGTATTTTTTATCGTTATTTACGTCTTGTGTGATAAAAAATAAATGGTAAAAATAATTCAATAAATAAAATAAAACATGTTGTGTAACATATATTTAATTATGAATATATGTATATATGACAGTAATCTAAGTGTACCTATAATAAATATATAAACAGACATAGAAACAAACAAATCATATATAAAAATCTTTGGCTGATAGCTGATGTTATTGGGAGCAACTTAGGCTACTCTGTTCAACTTGCATTAAAATTCCATTGTTCAAGGAAATCAAAGTTTGAGTCACAGTATACTCACTCCCAGTTCCTTGACTTGTTCTCTGCTCGTGTTTCTCTCGGTCGTAAGTTGGGTGACTTTCTCTTTAAGCTTGGCTGCCTCGCCGGTGACCAGCCTGCTTTGAGCCGCCTCTAACTCTCCGGCTAGCCTGTTTATTGTTCCACCCTTTTCTATTAATATCGCTTCTTTCTCTCTCTCCCTCTCTAAGCAGCGACGTTCCAACGTCTTGATTTCTTTTTCCTTTATGAGATATAAACAAGTTTACTACAATGTTTCTATAATATATTTTTTTATTATTATCATATAACTTACTCTGTCTTCAAGTCGACCTTTAGCTTTCATTAGATCATTTTGTAACCTTTCTACTTCTTCTCTATGCCTAAAGCAAATAAAAAATATGGATATTAGTTGAATAAGAAAACTAAACTGTTCTAATTTAACAAAAAGGTTACAAACCTGATTTGCTGTTCCCTAAATAATGCATCAGTGTCATGAGTGTGAGCAACCTAAAACAAAAAGTAAATTAATAATACAAGATAATCGATTGAACCAAGGGTACTCAAAGTGCGTCGCGGCGTCTTGGTGCGCCGTAGAAAGAAAAAAGGGGTACTATGAGTCTCTATCATATTATTCGAGAAAATAATTATTATACTGGCTAGACTATTAAATAAATTTTGTATTTTTTTCTGATTCAGTTTTGAATTCTGTAGTATCTTGTGCCTAAATAGCCACACAAATACTAAGTATGCATGAACCCCCTATTTTTTTCGACGGTGTCTATTTCAAATAATTATCTAGGGTAGGGCTACATGACAAAACTAAAACCATAAAGTGCACCACAGGCTGAATAAGATTGGGAACAGTTGGATTAAACTACAGCACAATCAGATATTTCATAACGTTTTTTTGATAAAACTATGGCGTTCGCTATAAATCCCTCTTACAGTACACTTACTGAAAGTTTAACAGACACAAACCTTGCCTATATCATGTTCAGTCACCGATTTATATATATGCCACTAGCTTGCTATTCTAATTTGATCGCCCTGACTGATGTTACAATTGAATACCCTAGTTTACGAACATATTTACATTTTGTATTTATGATAAGTTACAAATTATACATCAGCTGTTTCCCATTATTCTATTGATTGTGCACTACGTTTTTTGACTCAGTTCATAGATGATGTATTCTAATTGTTAGTTTAGTTAGCTAAAAGTTTGCTACACATGGAGAAAAAATACTTGTACTTTGTCTTAACTGAGGAATTGGTGTAAGCAAATGTTGGAGAATAAATTAAAAATAAAAGTTTGAGAGAAAGAAAAGTTTGAAAGACAAATTCCACCTCATACAAATTCTAAAGTGGACCTGTCAAATCTGCCGCCCTCGCGCTATTTTTGGTAAATGTTTACTTGTCAAATATATAGGGTAATATAAGAAATAATATAATAACTGGATTGATAACAATAGAAACAATGTCATACGGCAGGTGCACTGGCGCGTATATGAAATTTAAAAATAGCAAGTGTAACCTGAAGGGTGTGGAGCCTCTGCTGCACATCCTGGAGGCTGACGTTGGCGGAGCGTAGCTCCATCTTCAATTGCTCCTTCTCCTGCTCACCCTCCACTAGCTTAGCTGACACCGCCGTCACTTGCTGCTCTAGCTCTATCATCTTGTGCTTGCTTGAAGCTAAAATTATTATACAGGAATAACAGTTGAGATGGGATTCCAAGGAAAAGTAGGGTATTTTGTATATGTTTCTAGCTTTAGTACATATTATAAACTACTTTAAGTTTGAAATGTAGAGAAGTAAAATGAAATATTTATACTTCTCTTATAAAAAAAAATCTAAATATTGGTAAAAGAACTAAGTATTGGTATTTATAATTATCTATATCATAGTATAAAGAATTATTGTCTAATAGATTAATTCCTAAGGAAGGTTAAGAAGCAATATTTAGTTACCATAAATAATTTTTTTCTTTATTTATGTGTGACAATAGAATATGAATTTGGGGATAGTTTCACATTGGTATTAGAGTAATATAATTAGTCAACCAAGCAAGTGATGAGCCTCCTGTAGCGACAGCTCAGCCTTGTCGCGGTCGCTGACGGAGGCGGCCAAGCGCGCGCGCAACCCGTCGATCTCACTGTCCATCTTCTGTATCTGACAGGCCAGTTGCTGGCACTCCTTCACGCGCATCTGTTTATTTTTATGTTCGTCGATTTTATTGTCGTGGTTATTTAATAGTTTCATACTGTGCAATCATATATGCTATATTATAATAATTATACATAAGCAATATATGTATACTTTAAAAAACTCTTATAAAACTTATTAGATACATTCTCTAGATATGTAATTCTATTACATTGCTTTTTAACTACCGTCTGTATGTTGGGACTTTCAATATATATATTATTAATTATATATAAATATAATAATATAAATACATATAAATTACTGACAAAAATTTAAAATTCTTTAATAGACAAGAGTAATAGATTTGACTACATGGATTTTGTTTAATAAAATTACAAATTTACTTATACCCTTAGTTATTAAAACTTTTTATAGGCATATTAAAGTGTTCATAAATAGTTTTGTTAACTAAGATTTACAGAAAATAATTATACAAACCTCATACATAACCTTCAGTTGCTCATTGTTCATTAACTCTTGCCTAGCATCAAAGTTATTAACACCATTATGATGCGCTGAAATATTTTATTTTGATAATTAATTTTAACAAACTAACATTCCAATTGATTTCTATTCTAGATGCTATGGTAGGTCTTTATTTAATTTAAACAAAAAGTTACTTTCACTGTGAATATTTCTTAATTTATTTCAAAAATCTTAATAATATTTTGCAACATTTACATGTTCACTACTTATAAAAAAACTACTTTCTGACAGCTTAAAATAAAAATTGTTACCACAAGTGTCGAAACCCTGGAATTAAATTATGAATATTTTATATATTCAATGTAGTATGATTTCTCAACTTTGAGACATCACATAAACAAACAGTACCCAAAGTAGATACAAATATCTTTATATCATTATAAATATACTGTGCAACTGCACAGTATGTTTGCCAAGTAAGTATAAAGGTTTCAATAGTAATTATGTTACCTATGTATTCCTGCTGAAAGCAATGAATTTGGCCATCACCAGCTCCATAGGGACTAAAATTTAGCTTAATAGGCTCTTCATGGTGCTGTGCATGAGTATTGTGGTTTTTTGGAGTTTCACAATAGGACTTGGGAGTCTCTTGCTCCTTTAAATGTGTGAGAGATTCTATGTATGTAGGTGGTAAACCAGATCGTGGACGAGGTTGAGCTGTTAAACATTGATAAGATGATTGATGAGAGTGATAAAAAATATAATATAATTATTAAAAACGATATTAATGCAGGTCTTACCACCATTACTCTGGCCTGCATCCAAGGTAAAGTTACCACTACTGTTGACAGAACTAGCTTCATCATCATCAAGTAGGTCATCAAAAGCGTTTGCTAGCTTATGCTTTAGCTGAAAATAACCACCAATATAATAAATACTATGATCTTGGTAACATTATTATCTTGTCAATATTATCTTGTCTAAAAATTAATTCTCCTTACTTCCTCATTTCGTCTTTTTTGATCTTCAAGTTCTTCTTGCTCTTCCAGCCTATCTTGAGCACTGTTGTTTATATGAATACTAGGAGCACCTTGGAATAAACTCATACCGGGTCCTTCCATTATGAGTCTTTAAAAGGTTTATATGTAGTTCTACAGTAATCACCTAGAACACTTTCTAACCCTGTTATCAACATTAATCCAGTTAATTAACCACTCTTAACGATCATAATATACAGACAACTCTGACAACGCGACAAACAAGCATCTAGCCTATATTCATATAAACAGTTGTTGTATTTAATAAACTAGTAAGAATCACGTAAAAATAAGAATTTTAATTTATTTTAGTAACCTAATTGAACGTCACTTTATATTATTATTTTGAAAGTGTTTCAATAAAAATATAAACACATTCACTTCACAGTACATACAAATCAAATCACTAATGCATTTATTTTAACGTTTGTTTTTTGCTTATAAACTTTGGTATAAGTTGGCGGGAGGCTGCATTTTATAATTTGTATTATACGAATTCAATTATACTAATGAGTTTATATAGTTGACAAACACCTCTGGCATACATTTTATAATTTTCGTTAAATAATTGTGTTATCGTTTTGTTCTCTATAGTTTGATAAACGAAAATGACAGGTCGACGTTAAATTATTTTGACTGTATTGTGTTGTATTAAGGCAGAACGTAGACGTAAAAGAAATCGTAACTGTATATAATATAAAAGTATAAAAATGAAGTTCACACCAGTGACACATATTTTATTCGACATGGATGGTCTTCTTCTAAGTCAGTTTAAATCTCACAGGACAATATAACCTCCAATTATTGAGGCATATATTTTTTTATAATATGTTATTTTTAAACAGATACTGAAGACTTATACACAATTGCTTTTCAACGTATTGTTTCACCATACGGAAAAGAATATACCTATGATCTCAAAGTGAAGTTAATGGGAACTCAAGCATTGGAGGCAGCTCAGATGATCACGTCAACTTTGGAGCTACCAATAACGCCTGAAGAATTTATGGAGCAAAGTAAAAAACAATTTGAGGCGCTATTTTGTGACGCCAAAGTCTTACCGGGTTAGTTATTTTTAAAGTCTGCTATTACACCAAAATTTATTAAAGGATTTCTTTTATATGGGTATGGATGAAGCACTATTTTATGACAGTGAAATCTTTGTATTTTTGTGAGTTTAATAGATGATTGGACTGACATCAAATAACACATTTAATGTCATACCAATTCTTCAATTTCAACCTAAGCTGGTTTCAGGAAAAATTAAATGGGCTGTGAAATGTAAATAATGTAATGATATATAGTAATGAAAAATATATTTGGCATGTTATAAGTGTAAGTTTTAATTAGTTGTTTATTATTTTAGGGGCTAAAAAGCTTATAGAACATCTTCACAAACATAATATTTCTATGGGTCTAGCTACTAGCTCAAGCAAAGAAAGTTATGACCTGAAAACCAGTAAACATCATCAACAGCTTTTTTCTCTAATACCCTACAAGACAATGGGTTCTTCTGACCCTGAAGTGAAGAAAGGAAAACCTTTTCCTGATATATTTTTGGTTGCTGCATCTAGATTTCCTGACACACCAAAACCAGCACAGGTAAATAGCATTTCTTAAATAAAAACCTTATTAATTCACTATAATAGGCCTTAATACTTAAGATGGGTCCATCTTTAGTAATTGGTGCATTTGGTAGCATCCCTATATTGGTGAATACTAAGAGTTCCAACCAGGACAATCATTTATCTATTGAACATTTGTGTAAGTTTTGTATCTGGGTGTCATATATCATTAAGTATACTATTTTTAATTTTTTGAGTAGAAGCTACTAACTTATAATTATGAATAAGTATATTTTCAATAAGTAGTATTTTTCACTGGTAGCAATTTTACATTTTTAGTGTTTAGTTTTCGAAGATGCAGTCAATGGTGTTAAAGCAGCAAGAGCAGCTGGAATGCAGGTAGTTATGGTTCCTGACCGGCGCCTGAACCGTGAACTAACTACTGAAGCCACATTAGTTCTCGATAGCTTAGAGGAATTCAAACCAGAATTGTTTGGACTTCCACCATTTGATAATTGACTACCAATCATCAACTGAATTAGACAATTTCACAAATTAATACTTATAATAGTAGATATTTTTTTTATTAAGTGTAAGCATATAATGCTTGTTTAAGTGAAAAGTAATTACAAAAAAACTATATAATATATATGTACACATATATACATATATATTATATAAATATTTTTGTATTGGAATACATGCTAAAATTTTTATTGGATTTATTTTTAAATTAAATTTTTATAATAAAAAATATTTATATAACATATATGTACATATATATATATATATATATATATATATATATATATATATATATACATATATTATGTAAATATTTTTGTATATTCCTATATATTGGTGGCTGGCTTGGCTTTATTAGTGAACCCTCTGAAGTAAAATATGGAGTGCCTCAAGGGAGTGTATTGGGACCTACGTTATTTATCATCTATACGAGTATTAACGACATAATACATACTACCCTGAAAAATGGTAGAATAATTGCATTTGCAGATGATACTGTCCTAGTGTTTAGTGGTAGTGACTGGAAAGATGTCACTGCAAATGCCCAAATTGGCTTTACTGACATACAAAAACAATTGAATGGAAGCCTAGTAATGCAGATAAAACAAAATTTTTAACTTTTTCGCTTACTAAAAAAATTCTCTGCATCTCTTCGCCCACTGGATAAATTGTAAATTTAAAAACAGTACTTGTGATTGTCCAAAATTAGAAAATGTTTCAACATATAAATATCTTGGCATTAGATTCCTTATTAACTTTTAACCCTCACATAAGTATTTTAACGCAAAGAATACGGAAATTAACTGCAGTTTTTAGAAATATAAGACATATTGCATCAGAAAAAATTTTGAAAATATACGTAACTCTATGTCAGTCTCTCTTATCGTACTGTATTACTATTTGGGGGGGTGCTACTAAAACGAATATGTTACCGTTAGAAAGGGCACAGAGATCAGTGCTCAAAGTTATGTACATTCTACCCTTTAAATACCCTACCTCAAAACTCTATATACATAGCAAAGTTTTAACAGTGAGACAATTGTACTACCAAGAACTTATTCTCAAACAGCATAAACTATGTAAACTTGAAAATAAACAAACTCATAGTAGACGAAAGTATGTGGATTTCCAAAATATACATCAGCCATGTCGTACACGGTTCGCACAGCGATTTCTAAATTTTACAGGACCATTTATTTATAATAAAATTAACCAAGAAATAGATATTCATGACATGAATAAATACACTTGCAAAACAACAGTAAGGGAATGGCTTTTGACATTGGACTACGACAAGACAGAGGAATTGCTAACAATATTATGCTAGACTGGACTACATTTATTGTTACTATTATTGTTTGTGTATACTGTATGTACTGGCTTAGCATTATATTCTGTGTATTTATGTAATGTGTGCGTAAATAATGTGTTGAATTAACAAGCTTTGTACTACACGAGACCATATAGACACAAATCCACACCTATATGCACACTAGAGCATAGGTGCCTATAAGAACAGGCTAGACCTAGTTTAGGTACCTAAGTATCAAAATGTATTTTAGTTTAAGTTACCTTTTGTTGTTGAATAAAGTTATTATTATTATTATTTATTTTAAGTATACATTATTTGAAATTGTAAATTCAATTGTATTCTGTATGTTTAATATATAAGTTTGAGTAATAATAATTGATAATTCCTGTTGTCAGATATTCACAAGACATGTTTTAGCTACTTATCTCAGAACCACATCATATAAGATGTATTATAATATTTAACTTGAAAAGCATGTCTAAGGAATCTCTTTGACTGAATGGCATTTGAATGTCAACAGCACTTAATATTCTCAGAACAAAGTGGACTTAAAACACTTCAGTTTAAATGTTTCCTGTAATACTTATAACCTTAAGTTTTTCCTTCATTATATACTACACCTTTCTTAAAGCAATTTATTGACAATGTTACTCATAATAACATGAATAAACCTTGAGATAAGATAACAGTTTCAATATGACGTAACATAGTAGTTAACACAATAAATGTTATTAGATTTCTTGTAGCAATGCCAAATATGAGGATTGTGTATTTATAACCTATACATTGAAAGTATAAATTAAAGGTTCTGTGATATATTTATGTATTTAATTTGGATAACTTCGAACAAATATGGCTGAATATAAACCTGTGACACATGTGCTATTTGATATGGATGGATTGATTTTAAGTAAGTATGAATCAATTTTAAAAACAGTCTTGGCTCATGTGAGTCTACTACTTATTAAAATATTGATAAATTTTAGACACAGAAGATTTATACACGATTGGATTCCAAGAAGTAGCATCTAGATATGGAAAAGAGTTTACATTTTCACTGAAAAGCAAAATAATGGGCCAGCAAAGTAAAGAGTTCGCTGGTTCAATTATTGATGAATTGGGGCTTCCAATGACTGTAGAAGAATTCTTATACGAAACTCGTCTTATATTCGACAAGCTATTCCCTCAATGTAAAGTTATGCCTGGTAAGTACACTTTATACAATGTCTGTATTGTATGGTTACCAAATGTTTTTGTTATTTGTCCTCCAAGTCACCTTGAATTATTTAATATAATAGATCAATAGTTTGTTAATTTCCAACAAATCTTTTTATAATAATCAAACCTATTTGAAGTTATTTTTAAATATGATATTACCAAAACCCAAAGTATTATTATTAATGTATATATATATATACATTAATAATAATAATATTAATGTATATATTAATGTATACAAACAAAGTATTTACACAAAAGTAATCTATCTTTTTTCTTGAAATAATAGAATGTAGGTACTAGGTGTGTATTTATATACATAAGATATTTTGTTACTTTCTATGGAAGTCCAAATTATTATAATAATTAGTAATGAAAAAATATTGTTGCAGGAGTTGAAAAGTTAATCCGTCATTTACACAATCACAACATAGCTATCGGTTTAGCAACAAGCAGTAGTAAAGAGACCTACAATCTAAAAGTCAGCAAGCATTTGGAACTATTTAATTTGTTGAAATACAAAACCTGGGGCTCATCAGATCCAGATGTTAAAAGAGGCAAACCATATCCAGACATTTTCATTGTGGCTGCCGGAAAGTTTCCAGATAAACCGGCACTTGACAAAGTATACAAATGGCTAATAAATAACCTTTTATGGGGTACAAGTTTGAGAAAATATGGAGTTTTCTAAAGTTTATCTAATGTTATCATGATTTATTTTCAGTGCTTAGTGTTCGAAGACTCTATCAACGGAGTGCGTGCTGCACGCGCGGCCGGCATGCAGGCGGTCATGGTGCCGGACGCTCGGCTGGACCGCACGCGCACCTCGGACGCCACGCTCGTGCTGGACTCTGTCGTCAATTTTTGCCCAGAGTTGTTTGGTTTGCCACCATATGAAGATTAAGATGTATACAATTGAATGCTTGAAACTGAAGCGACTTTAATGAGCAGAATCTCGCTGTAAAAACTTCTTAATCATTGTAAAATATACAAATTCCCAAATAGTTGATGAATATAAGTTAGCCTAAATGGTAGCAATTCCCTATATACACCTGCAGCACCAGGGTAGTCCTTGGGGGTTTACATCAGCAGCAAATTCAATGCATATCTAAAGCGGGTGGGAATTCCTTAGAAACAATACTATGCTCAATCATTTGGATTCATAATAAAATTAACTCCCTGTCAGTGGCAAATTATGTGGTGTTGGAAAGTGGTCATGTATCTATATAGAATATTATATGAGATGTATCATGCATTAATTACAACTTATAAAATTAAATGAATATTAGTGGGTCTCTTGTAAAAAGAACATATCTATTGGTGATCACTGTAATAATAGAGGATAATTGAAATATAATAAAATATTTTATTTATAACGTCAACATGATAGACATAATATATGTATATATAGGGACCAGTTTTACTGTAAAATAATCACATTTAGGGAGATTTATTTTGAGGCAAACTATTTTTGTCTCAATGTCAGTTAGTACTATTTAATACTGCATTTTATAACAACTTAAATAGGTAAAATTAATTAAATAAAAACAATAATAAAATTGCATAGACTAGATATTCCATTTCTTCTAGGTACCAATTTCTTGAACTAAAAAGTTCTTTATTATTTAGTAAGTATTAAGTACGAATTTCCCTACTTACTTAAAACTTTTAATATATATTTTCATTTTCATACAAATATTCCTAGTTACTGCAAGGCAGGAAGCCCAAATAGTTCTGGTTTGAAATCCTCCAGAGATTTCAATACTAATGTAGCATCATTCAATTTCTCTCTATCTATTTTAGGATCAGGAACTGCTACCACTTGCATGTTTGCTGCCTTTGCTGCCAATACACCATTTACAGCATCTTCAAATACCAGACACTAAAAACAATTCAAATATAATTTAAAACCTTTAAAACTTTTTTTTATACTAAATACACATTTTGATTTTTATTGAAAATTCAGATTAAAAAAATTGTAATAATGTATTTAAAACATAAATTGGTGTATTGCTCACCTGTTCTGGTTTTGGTGTATCTGGGAATCTTGAAGCACACACTAAAAATATAATTGGGTCTGGTTTCCCTTTTGTAACCTCAGGGTCAGATGAGCCCATTACAAGATGGCTGAAAAGCTTCAAGATATCTTTATGGTTCTGCATCTTCATGTCCACACTTTCTCTGCTAGAGCTAGTGGCAAGTGCTATTGGCACTCGATGCTTATGAAAATGTTCAACTAATTTTTGTGCACCTGGGAATTTAAAATAGCTGGTTATAAATTAAGTATTTGTACAAGAATAGTTTTTCCTACCAACTTTTGTGTAATCAGGTAACAGTGACCACAATAGTAATACAATGATGGACTATCATCATAAGTTAAATTTACCTTAAAACTCAAAATGAATATATCAGTTTTTCTAAAACTTGTATGATCCAAAAAGTGAGATCCTCAATCCCAAGTAGGCCAGAATAAGACAACCAAATTGTACCCAGATCTTGAATATAGTCATAGTAAGAATTTAGGAATATACCTAATGCATGCAAGCAGCATAAAGTATTTATCATGAAAACCAAATAAACAGGCATTAAATGAGTGAAATACATAACCAAGTACATTTCCATGATAAACATAATTTATTTTACCTGGCATTAGTCGTACTTTAGGGAACAGTACCTCATAAATTTTAGAACATTCCTGCATAAATTCCTGTGCAGTGATAGGCAAATCCAGAGTTTTAGTAATTCTTTCAGCACATTCGTGTCCTTGCCGCCCTAATAAACTGGCCTTCAGTTCCCAAGTGAACTTTTTTCCATATTTAGCACTCACAGTAGTAAAAGCTTCTGTGTAAATTATTTCTGAGTCTGTAATAATAAATATAGCTAAAATAAGTGGTAATTTACCACTAATTTTACGCATTTTATTAATATATATTTGGTACCTAAGAGCAGCCCGTCCAAATCAAATAGAACATGTGAAACCTTATTGAAGTCCATGTTGATAGTAAAAACAAACAAATTATAAATGATATCAGTGTGTAATCGGCTATTATAAAATTTCAGCTATATTACGCAGGTTCAGAATCTTTTTTAAACCACCAAAATTGACAGGTGTCAATGGCATAGGTATCTGGTATGTGTCAAAATAGCTTGCCATATATAACGAAGATTATTCATATAAAGTAATTAGCTTTATATGAATAATCTTCATAAAATCGCCTTTTTGTTGTAGTTACAATATTAAAAAATATATGTTTTATTTTCTATTTTATTTAATAGATTCTGTATATAATCAGAGGATCGGTTTAACGATTAATATTTAATTAGCAGAACTGATTGTGTGCGGAATTTGAGTGCGGCTCCTGTTATTTTACTTACTGTGCAGTTAATAGTCAAATACCAAGCTAATTACTCTGCTACTACTACTCTTTAAATTTTAAATGCATTTTCAAAGATTAATACTTGTTATACATACTTCTTATTGTTTGACTAATGGTTAAACATTATTATGGACAAAAAAACAACCATTGTTATTACTTGTAGTAAGGACACTTAAACTTATTGATACACTACGTTATACTTATAAACTTATATAGACTAAATAATGTTAAGGGAAATAAATAATTAATAAAAAGAATCGCCGAAAAGATAATAATGCTTAAACGGTAAGCCAAACCCATTTACCATCATTATCATCTCAGCCGTAGGACGTCTAATATTGGATATAGGCCTTTTCAAATGATTTCCATTAGGTCCGATTGTATGCGGCCTGTATACTCCAGATCCTACGATTTTGGTGAGGTCGTCTGTGTATCTTGTGGCAGGGTTACATAACTGGAATATTGGTCCTCGGTATATGTACGAGTCAAGAACTTCGGAAAGCGAGTACTCATTTAGTGGATACAAAATAGGCAATACACATAACTTTAGTCTTTTCCATGATCATTTTGGAGGTCTTCGAGCATCGTGCTCAAATTTTCCATTAATTCTGCGATGATTTCAATATCGTCGAGTAATCTAAGGTTAGCAAATATAGATGCCATATACCTACTTGCCATTTCAGCTAGAATAGCCTTCAAACTCTGCTCCTGTGCTCGGATCGATATAGTGGCGGGTTATCATATAAACACCGCTATAGCACCGCTGGCGAAATTCAAGCGCAGCCCAGTGTCCCAACAAAATCTAAAGCTTTCTCTTTGTCTACAAACAAAAATGGCCTGTTATACTTTTCTGTATGTTACAGTAATGTTTTAACAAGGTGTTATGTTAACTACCACGCTGATGTTCTATGCTACTGGCGTTATATCTTCGGGGATGACGGTGTTGAGATTCCGAAGGATTAAAAGTGACGGTGTTCCACCGGCTTTCAGAAGCTCAGATGTTATTACATTATCACTCGGCGTCTTGTTGTTCTTAATCTAAGTCAGGGCAGTTATAATTTCGCTCATGGTGTTGTTCTGGACATCTTCAGAGAAGTTTCGGGTCAGCTTGTCTGTTGGGTCTTTGGCCAAGCTGCCAATTGACTTAGCAGCCGAAGTATATAACTCTCTATAAAACATTTCGATCGTGTATGTGACTTTGTGTCATCGGAAGTTTTTTATCGAGTTTTGTTCGGCCATGAGGTTGAAAGTGAATCATACTGAGGTTTATTTGAACGGCGAGGTATAATGAATTTAGAAACCATCGTTTAGAGAGTTTCTACGAAAGTTGATCTCGTCCATCGATGCAAGGTTCGCCAAGCAATCGAAGCGGGTTGAAAGCTCGAGCTTGAAGCTCTTGGGATCCTGGACATAGGCATGTGTAATTCCGCGCGTAAACTTCATCAATCATTCTTCATCAGTCTTTAACCATTCATGGTTAAATATCATTATGATTTTTTTTATTTTATGGCATAGTTAAATAAGACAAAAAGGAAGTAGTCTGTACATACATTTATATAGGCAAATATAAAGGAATGCAAACTTATTTCCACGAAAGTGTTTTCTTTTGTCAATATGATTGAAAAGGCGTTTGTAAATTTTTCTTCGTGAATTGGTCAATACTTTTAGTAAAAAAAAACCATTTCAATTGCTAATCTGGGCTGGGCTTGTTGTCCAGTAATTTTAATCCGGTGTCTATGTATTCTGTGCAAAGTGGACAGATTTATATAGTTTTTGTAACTTGTGTTGTGGTGCTTAAATTTAAAGTTTTCCTGTCTCTGTGGATACTTCTTTCCAGTCTTCTTGTAAGCTGTGAACGCGATCTTTTGTCAATAATCGATTTTTGGTTTTTTATTTTAGGGAACAAGATGACTTGGTAGCGGTGCTAAATCAGGCAGGCGGTGAAGCAGTAAACAGGGTGTTGTGGCTAACAAGTCCTTCCCCCTAATCGTGAGTGTAGAGCGTGTTTTCAAGGTAGAGCAAAAAGCCTCGCAATCAGCTGCTTGTTGTTTACAAATTCTTCTGGCGGGATTTCGTAGTATGCATACCATACTGTATTAATGTTATTCTCTTAGTAGAATCTATACTAAATTACCAAATAAGTGTAAAAGCTAGAACCGTTATTTTTGCGAAACCCTTCCAACACTGCGCAAATCGCAAGCAATGGTTTGTTTTTAAACACTGCTGCTGTTGCTGTGCTTTAATCTTATGTATGTGTAAGGCCAAGATTCGTCATCTGTTATGATTTTATAGATACGATAGAAAGAACCAGTTCTGATTTTAGCAATCATATCACCATTCAATGTGTGCAATATCCGGATCGCGGAGGCTTTTTATCGGAGAACCTAATGCTGAACGACGTCAATTCGTCAAAACGAATCTCAGACGTCAATTCCAGTGCCACTGAAGGGATGGGCGAGGCCGCTCATCATATTCAGCAGCCCTATCATCAGCCATTGGAAGCCCATTGCTGGATATAGGCATCTCAAAGAAAGGGGGCATTTGCTTAAAAATGGCACGCTAGGCAAGCGTGTTGGCAATCGCAGAGTGCAGCTTTTGCGACAGATTTGCTGTTGCCCATCCTCGCCCAGTGCATTTGAGCTACACTGTTGCGGATGGATATACCGCCATCTTGTCTGGTACATTAGCCGCCTCTTACGACACCTGGTACAGGGGGAGGTACTATTCTACTTTGCTGGTACCTCACGTCTAACTTGCTATGCTTGATTGTAAATGTGTATCCAGCGGAAGCAATCGAGCGTAACGCGTTCGCCCCCTCAGGGTTCGCGGGATCTGAGCGGACCGATGACGATCACCTGAAGGCGCCTCTAAGGCTTGACTTCGGTTCGGATGGCCATCATCATCAGTTAAATTGTTAGCAAAAGAAACAGAAAGTGGCCCCCGCAGCATTAGTCGCGGTGCGGGCAACGCTGGGAACACGGAGTACTGCTCTGTGATCCGTGATTTTCGATTTAATCTCTAGAATTGTGTGAATCTGATGACTATGCTATTTTCTGTCGTAACTAGGCATATTTTATGCTGTAATTAACTTAGCATATCACATTTATCTATTTCGAACACCACCGTCTGAAATATCGACATGCTTCTTTGGTTGAATGTTTTCAGTACAGAAAATGATCAATAATTAATTGTATATTGTTAGTAAAGTTGATTTTATAGTATGAAGTGATTTAATTTTTTACGGCGGCGGACTCGCTTCGAAACAGGTGTTCAAATAAGGAAAGGATTTGACAAAAGTTAGTCAATAACGAATTTTCCCGTTGCAAGTTAGATTTGCGCCACAAACGAATTCAACCAATCTATTTGCATTGCGCTTGCAAAGTTTTCCCAGTGCTACCTGGTCCTGTTTCTGGGCTACCTCAATGGCACATGACGACGGTCTATACAGCTGACATCACCGGAGCCACACAACAACGACTGGCATTACCACTCCGGCGCGGCCGGCCTGCACACCACTCTTCGTAAAGCCTCAATTGCTAGTCAACTTGACTTGAGTAGAGGCGGTCGTACTTATGGTACAGCACGCACAGACACCAGGATTGACCTCTGGTCTTCGGGGGTAACTAATGTGGCGCCACACACATTTTATTAATACACAACGCGTAACGCCGACAGCTTAAAATAATCATGTTTTAGACCGGACCTGCATCGCACTTATAAAGTTTTTACAACGCTCCGTTTATGTACAAGGATCCGACATTTAACTGAGACTGACTGCCCTGGAGGACCCCCTGCCCCCTCGAAAGATCTATCGTTTTCGTCAATTTAGCGATATTCGACCATCGCTAAAGATTTAAATGCGTAAAGAGTCACATTTCACGTGATGAACCTGCCGCAGATATACTTTATATTGGTACACGGCACGTCTTTGTCATAAACTAGAATAAACATTATTTTCTTACAACTGGCCAGCTACACTAGAAAACTCGGTCTACTAGGTCTCCCCAAGAAAGGGGGAATTTTGCCCATAATTGCCGCGCTGAGCAAGCGCGCTGGATATTAGTTGCCTTTTACAACACCTGGTACAGGAAGAGGTACTATTCTATTCTGCCGGTACCTCACGGCTAACACACAGGTATAGAACAAACTTATCCTGTTTTGGTTCCATTTTTCCAAGGTACAGGTACGGAATCTTAGAATTTTATTTTTTTTTAAATTATTATTTTCATAGTCGCTAATAGACACATTTAATTAAAAGTAATTGAAAAAAAAATTACAATACTAAGCGCTTATATTTGGCCAGGTATTAACTTCTTATAAAATATCAAACCTTTTATTTAAGCGGCCTATAAAAAACTAAATGCCTATACGAGTAAATAACGAACTTCATGAAATCATATTTAATTACTCGTATATAGGTATACACTTTTTCAAATGACACCTTATGAAAGGTGTTTGGACCGGCCCCCTTCGAGTTATAAATGAGTGTGATACCTAGTTTCATAAATTAAGTTGTTAAATTATACCACGCGTGATACGCCGTGCAGTTACCTAGTTTTCTTTTCTATTAAAGAATTGTATTTTTATAAAACATTCTTTAAAAGATGCAACATTTCAGCCTTTACGTTATACTACCAAGTAGGTACAGCGAAATATGAACAGGCACTAATCGATTGAGTGTTTTACCGTTTTATTAATAAATTATAACAGTTTCAATAAAATAATGAAAAAAGAAATAAAAAAACGATTGAATTATTTTTTTAATCAATTTTTAAATGTGGAAAAATTAAGATAACATTTATTCTACTACAAGCTCTTTTATAAATTGCCATTATACGAAATTAGATCGGGCGGATTTTTGGCGAGTTAAAGCTATGCGAAGCAGTTAGGTAAGTTAATGAATTTTGCTGAATCGTACATATAAATTTCAGTAATCCTAATTGCGGTGGTTGCATTTCTTTGGTATCTTTATAAGTACCTAGTATAGGTGTCATAATCATACGTTACACTTGTATGGGACACTGGAAACACAATCTAGGCGTAATGTGCATGCATCATTATCATTATTTGTACATCAATCACCCGCGGTGGATGTGCGGCGGGCACAGGGCCCTAGCCTATCTAAAATTGTAAGACAATTGTACAGACGGTCAACTGTACTAAATACACGGAACCTTGAACTAATTTCATAATTTTTTTCATAACCGCGCCCTTTATCGAAGACTTTATTAGGTCAATCATAGCGAGTGCGTTGCGTCGAAGAAAGTCGGACAGTGATTCTCAGTCATATGTGAGCATGAATACTTACTGTTCGATATCCAAGATCCATAGTTATTAATTCTTGGATGTAGAGCGTGAAGCGCCCGAGCATAGCAAGAAGTATGTAGGTATATAGGGGCGCGTAGCGTTTGAGACTTCTCAGTCCAGTCGGTGGTGTCGAGGCTTGCGCGCTGCCGGCTCCAGCCAAGTGTGCCACCTATCGGGACAGATAAAGGAATTTCTGTGTGATGTTAGTAAACAAAAAGTGTATAAATAAAAAACACGGCGTGTACCCACCGGCAGTCTACTAGTGAACTTAAACTGGCAACCATGTCTCTTCCGGGAGTTTTCCTTTTTTCACACTACGTGGAAAGCTTTTGGGTGAGTTTATAATCATAGTGAATTCGGACTTTTCAAAGCTTATTTAAGTATCACACCCTTTTTATTTTATTTTAAAATATAGATACAGATAGATTTGGATTAGTATCTGCTAACACCGGCGAATTTATTTATGTACTTTTAGCGTTCCAAACGAATAACAAATGTGGTTTTGTGTTAAAAGTTTTAAAAAATGTATGTCCATATATTTTTACGAACTAAACCACACAGTGTAAGAAGTTATGCTGCAAGTGGAAAATATACATTATTCAGACATTTTTCTTTTGAATTACGAAGCGGTACGTTCAGATTGCGTGTTTTGGAAGAGTGTTGTTCAGACGGCTTTTTTGCTTTTCAGTGGTTTTTGTTTTATTTATGGAGCTAAATGGGGGAACAGACACCTCCGAGTGGACATGTGAATTTAATTAATATCATAACTCTTGTTTTTGTGATCTTTGATAGGTAAGTGAATTAAGAACATACATTCGTTGACACCAAGCTTATGTGACGTTGACATTTTTAAATATTATGATGGACGTCAATAAGGATGAATATCGTATTGCGTTGCATTGTACACGAAATGAAGGTGTTAATTTGACCAACAATTAAGCAAACTCGTCTATTCATCCGTGTCTGGTAGCGGTCACGCATGAGTAGTTCCTTTAAAGTTCACTACTTCCTCCCGGATCGTAATTGTTTCGTAGTTCCTGACCTTTTGGAAACGGCGCAATTAAAGGGAACCATTATGATTAGCCTATATTTATATTTGGTCTAATTAAATATATTTCAATATCGCTCATCATTTTTAGACTTCTTGTATATCTAAAAGTATATATTTTTAAGAATAAATTAAATTTTCTAGAAAATTACATGGCTGGAGCTAAATGAAGAGTCATTATTTTCTCGCCTCGTAATAAACACTAAGATCATTTTACTTATTACTGATTTCTTAAAGAAAACAAAATAAGTGTATAATGAAAATATTCAATTCTTAGAAATGTTAAGTTAACTTTACCCGTGACAAGTTTTCTGAAGTTTTTGTTGTTTATTGAAGATATATTGTACATTATTGAAATATTAGGTATGTGGCGCTTTTTTACATAGTGTCCTGGTAGATGTGTGAACAAACCTTTACTTTTATTAATAAATCTAGTTATTTAGCTTTCCAAGATAATGGACCTATTTTGGAACACGTAGGTACTTTTAGGCATACTAATGCTCTTAAATCGTTTTTGTGTTTGTGAGTCAAAAAGTATCTTGCATCAATCAATAATATAGTGCATCAATCTAGTAAGAATGTAAGTAAACATGCTTTGTAGCGGAACCTATTCCAATTTCTATATTTGTTGTAAAAGTAATAATTCGTATCAGGGTAATATCGTCTGCATCAGATGATTGCACACATTACAAGTGGTTTTGTCCCAAAATGGTCCGCTATGCGCTCGCTATGCGTGGTGGTGTGTCGGCGAGGTGCGACCACGGCCAGCGTCAGCGACCACGGGAGCCTGCGTGCGCGCAGCCGGCCACGACCGCGACGTTGAATATTCAGTGTTTGTTCACTCATCGCGATCCGTATTAATATTCAAACGGTCGCTAACTCCCGCCTCTGATTCAAGGTTAATTTTTTACTCCGCCATAATTAGGAATAATTGCGAACGACGTTAAACGATATTTGTACAGCGTAAAATTATTGCAGCAGAAAACCACCACAGTCCACAAATGTTGTTGTTCACGTAACCCAGGTCTAGTTTCGTTTTATGAAATATTTGTTTTTACGAAACCGGTTTGAATCGATGTATCGCTATCTAGTTTAGTTTATCATTAAAGGTTGGAGATTTATAGACTGCATTTTGGTGCTTGATTAAAAAAACAGGTTTAAGTAAGACTCACTGCTTGAGACTTCCGTTCATAAACAAAATTACATAACATCATATTAAAGATTTTGGAGAATTTTTCCTTCTGTACCTGTAATGTGGGTGTCATTGCATTTTTTGCCGAATTCATGAGTCTGGGTTAGCAGGAAGTACCCATAAAGAGTTAATTAATTGTTAATTAAGCATTGTAATATGACGTGTAGCCGTAAAATGATTAATATGTCTAGTGGTTTGAATCTTTCATGTCTTCTGAAGAAAGAGGACCTTAGAATTTGTTACTAATATTGTAATATTACATAAATTTGTAGTCTTTCAAGAAATAAAGTGATAGTAGCGAGAAGACTTTTTATTTTCATCAAAAAATAAATCTATGCGCAGTTAATAAATGAATAGATTCTATGAAGTTTTGTTAACCTCTAAATGACGGAACTCTAAGAATTAAATTATAACTTTGTTAGTAGAGTGCAAAAAGTTCGACTTGACGAATGATAACTAGTTATCACGTGTATGTCGCTATGTAATAGTGTCTACCATATGATCAAATGATGACCGGATGGTGTCAGTCAGCAAATACGTCTATAGTCTCGTATTACTCGACTAGATTTTTTTGTGTTTAGTTCCGCAATGCCATCCCCGTGTAGTGTTTACTTTTCGTTACTTTCGTCGACCTACATTGCCTATATCAAATGCATGTGCTGTATCGGCGGATATTCCACAACGATATTGTTAGCTAACAATAAAATTGATAGCGAATCTGCGTTTAGTCCGTGACACGAAAACTGTTATCGTTCGCAAATTACAGTTCATTCTTGGGTCGAACCTGAAAACTAGACGAAGGTGTGTTGTGATCTTAAACCAGATGGGTTACCTTTTACGGTGAACATGCTTTGTAGCTTAAGCTAAAAATAGCCGATTTATAAACTTAGATGTAACAAACAGAAAAAGTAGCCGTTCTTTCATCGTAGAGAACAATTAATTGTTGAATACTCGTAGTCTTCATTGTTGGATCCATCGAGAATCAAATAATCGAGTTTCCGATTTCGTAGGTTTATGTAATAAAGTTTTGTGGGCTCGCCGACAACAAGTTGAAACTACCCTATTAGTATGATAATGGACTGCCTCGGTGGGTCGTAAACCTTCACGATACGAAATTCTGGCCGCGACACGTTTGGCATGTGGTGTAGGTAAAGCTGTTTGAAATTATTTTTGAAGGTCTTTCCTATAGTTATGGTGTTTACGGCTGGTTCGCCTTGAACCCGTATCAAGGACAATGCTTTTTGTTACTCACATTATCTACATTAGATACGCAGATACGCTTTTTTACTTTGCCTATACTTGAACATTTAAAAATAAAAATGATTGGACCGTTTGAATGACTAGGCAGCTTGGCTAATTGAAACATGATCAAATAGCTCTAAAAATTTTTTTTTATTTGAATAATATGTACACTTCGTAACACATAGAATGATGGATGTTTCGTACTTTACTTTAAACAAAGTTTTATTTTTCATGACAGGCTAAGAAGTATTATTTATAGATTAAATAATTCATTATTTAGACTAATCTAGGATAAAATAAATTTATTAGCAAAGATTTTTTATATATTTTTTTTCTTTACTGGCAAGGACCTTATCGAATTAAATGATCTCGATTTATTATTTAACCTTTAATAAAATCTATTATATATAATGAGGTAAATCAGCATAACTCGAGATTCATATTAAAATCCTATAAAATAATATGCTTGAATACCCAAAGGATACGCTGATAACTTTAGCGCTATGCTAATTTATGTATAGTTCTGAGATTAATTGATATATATAATGACTTATTATTCGTGTGTAGTACATGTACTATGTGTTCATACATTAAACTTGTTGAACCGCCACATGTTATTAGGTGACATTAAAAAGAAGCATAACACCTCTATAGTAACATTAATTAATTTAAATTGTAGGTGTCAGAAAAAAATCATAACTAATATAGAAATATCTATTACTATTGGAATTGTAATAAAAGCAATCGTGCTATATCTTTGGAAACAGATCATTTGTAATATTAAAAAACAAATTATGCTATCGAAAGAATAGGATCCATGTCCTATTCTTTTTTTGCCACAATGATGTAAGTAATAAATAAACAAAAAGAAGAGCTTCACGCGCTTCCTAAGCTTCGTACTTTATAATCGGAAGATCAAAAACTGACCTCATGCAAAGGTTAAGCTATTCCATATAATTTTGGTCAATGGAAGTACATCGAAAGGAGATGCATGCCTAGTTATAGTGACACATATCCGAGGCGCAGACCGGGCGGCCTTCGAGGAGCAAAACGAATCAGCGTCGGTGCCCGTCTGTGCCGCCTCTGGCTAATGATAGCCGGTGGATATTTGAATCCCGATGTAGAGACAAAAAAATCTATTGTTTCCTTCACTCTGTAAGCTGCAACATAATTATAGTACTTTTCAGGAGTGATTGCATTTACTTTCGTCAATCTGCGATTATAAAACTCTAGTTTTATCCAGTTTCAGCATATTAATAATGTATAGCTTTATCCTCTGGAAAAATAAACATTTTGAGTGTTGATCAGATTTGTTTTATTGTAGAAACGATTCAGATATACCCTTTACACACTAACAACTTTACGCTTTTTCTTTATAAATAACATTAGCGCAGACTATGTCAAGTCATATTTTGTGGAGCAACATTCTGCTAAATTGTAGCATTGGGTTGTTTATCATAGGGTAAATATATCAGATTTTATCCTTATTATTAGAATTGTAAGTGCAATTGTTACCAACTTCAGTTAGTTGACTCCCCAAAATATAAACTTACCAAAAGTACTTAAAATATATCTAACATTTTGGCTTTACATCTCAGACGTGAATGTTATATTTGCGCGATATTGCCTAAAATTACATTAAAGCTTGACAAATTTTGTAAAAGTTTTAATGTGCATAATACCTTAAAGCGAAGTCCTAAAATACCGTTTATAAACGCTGATGAAAGTTAACAACACAACATTAAGGACTGCAATCAATTAACTGCGCGATGAACCCCCGAACCGACCTCGATAAACACGGAAGAGCTTGCAAGTTGCATCAACCAACTCCCAGCAATTCGTATCGCAAACTCGCCATTCAATGCCAATTAAAAGTCGAGTTCGAGTTATTTTTTTATGTAAAAGTTGTAACTAGAGCTCGTGTAAGTTTCTCTTCAGATATTTATTTATTAATATGTTACTTAATATTACAATAAAAAGGAAAATAATCCCCTACTCCCATAGGAACTCACATACAATACAATTGATTCAGGCCTGTATTACCTTATTTTCTAAATTTAAAAATGATAAATAAGTTTCTGGCAGAATTTGCTCAACACGCCTTATCTAAAAATATCAGAAAAGTGAGTTACACAGAGCACGGGGTCTCAAATTGATAATCAAGTTGTATCTTATCATTCGTGAATAAATGGCCTGTTATAAAATGCAAGGATGTGGAAACGGGCGGCGGTCCAAGGACGCCTCCCGTCTGCGTTAATCTGGCCGGCCTTGGTTTGTTTGCACTTTTTGCCAGATCGATTTCGCTCGTCACCCCACTTCTTGGGCAGGACATCGTCACGTATCGCCAATTACAGTCTGCCATGGTGGGCAATTATAAGAAAATTTTAATGAACTCCTCACTGGAGTTAAATAACATTGGCTATTTTAAGTAGGTGGTGCGCTATAATTCAATCTATCGGAAGATCGTAGAGAAACCTGTAGAACGCAAGGATGCGGTGTTTTTCTCAGAAATAAACTGCTACGAGAATAGTTAAAAATGTGAAAATCTACCTAGAATTTAAACAATAATTTTTACTATGTTCAATGAATTTTAACTCAATGGTTGGTTGATATATAGTTAAAACACTTTAATTGTACCGGTACGTCGAAATCTATATAAAGGGTCGCTTTAAATTGTAGATCGTATGTTTGTTTTGTTAATTTAATTATTTCTTTTTTCAACTTGTTTTTCGTAAAATAATTTGTCTAAAAGTAAATATATATTAAATATATTTTTTATTTGATATATATACGTTTTGTGACGCTTTTAATGATGCTATGAATAATGAATAAATTTTATGATATCTATCAAGCTTATTTGTCTATCTAGTATAGGGAACATCAATTAGGTTCAATGCATATACCACAACAATTTTGTCATCGCGTCTCAATTGCTTGTCGTATGAATCATTTCAATTATAGTTTAGTGAGTTTCAGACGAGGTCAAAATATTTTTTTTTTCAAGCCATAGCTGATCAAGAAATTATTGTATTATAAACTTTGATATGAACATTCTAACATAATCGAAATTTTATTATTACAAAAAACATGAACACAAAGGAACAAATCAACTTATACTAATCATTCAACATTTTATCAATTTGTGCAAAAAATCTATCGCATTGATCGCAAAATTCATGTGTATTTGAAATCAGATTTGTGTAGGTTGTATCTGTTACTTGGCGTATATTCTGTGTATTTTTTGTACGTCTTCTTGGTTTAAAATGATAAGATTTTATTTGTATATTAAATTAGCATGACTTATTTGCTATTAATTTGCTCATTGCACAATATCTGTGTAGAAACAACACCTGGTATCGGGCGAGGACATCAGCGAGAAAATAAAATAAAGTTGTCTTATCCAATGTCAAGTGTTTGCGCGTAAATGTTTGATTGAGAGCGCATACGTTGGAGCACTACATAAATATTTGCATTAAAAAGAAAACGGCATACATTTATAAGTGATAATGTAATTTATAAGTGATAGTGTAATCAAATACATTATTTTAATCCGAATTAAATAAAAATGTGCCATAAATAACCTAACTATATTTAATTTATGTTAGTGTGGGGTTAAATTCTACCCCTCGTTTCTTGCGATTTTAACCCTTGTAACCATGGCATTATTCTGCTTGTTTAGAAGCTATTTAATTTCCTGTTTTGCTCTCTTCGCGTATTATACAAGCTTCGCTGTAACATTTTGTTTGATCATGTCATTGAATAAAATGAAAAGCTGTTATCATCCCACCTTTGTTAAGATGTGGTACAGAACTCACAATTTAAAACGAGTTCAAACCCTCTGCATGTTTTGCTTTAAAATGCAAATTCGACTTAGTTCTGTTATATGCACATGTTTTTCTGTCCAGTTTTGTGACATCATTATTATTTTTATTGCATTACTAGCTGTGCCCGCGACTTTGTCCGCGTGGAATAGTTTTTTTGGGTATTATACCTCTTTAACTTAACTTATATAAACTTTGGATGTCATGTTTATTTATATCGAATGGCGAGAAAAAAAAGTTTCAAGTGTCTAGCTTCAAAAGTAGCGATACTTTCATACAATTTTTCATCCCCCCTTTCGACCCCTCACAACCCTTTTTTCGAATTAAAAAATAGTCTATGTCCTTTCTGAGGGTCTAAAGATTGTCTGTGCCAAATTTCATCAAAATCGGTATAGAGGTTTAAGTGGGAAAGCGTAACAGACAGACAGTCAGACAGAGTTACTTTCGCATTTATAATATTATAATATAATACTAGTAGGGATAAAAAGTAGGGTTATTATTTATTTACATTTTACCGATTATTTTTTTTTATTTTTTTTATTTATTTACTTACGATAACCTTTTGTTCCTTACATTCACGACAACCCCTCCAAATGACGCAAACAAAGTAACACTATGATCAAGATTCTATAAATAGAATAGCGTCTGTTTTACGCTATATCCCATAGAAGCGATGACCCATTCCTATATTGTGCTTTTAAAATTTCAAATCAATTACATATTTTATACCCGCAGCCGAGAGGTATAATTAAGATACAGACACACTTTTTACGAGGTTTTTGACCTATGTTGACAGTTTGTTCTTAAAACTTAGTGAGATAAAGACGATCGTAAAAGTATCAACTGGTGTGTTCGACGATAACCTTTTCTAAAATTTCGGTTATGAATATTTCTGGTACTTTTATGACATTACTTGGGTTCAACTTATAAGCCCACCTTAGCTGTTCTACTACATAAAAATATCAATAATTGGAAATAAGTTATCTAATAATGTTTGAACCCGGCTAATGAAACAAATACTCAATTATGCATTCTCGTTTTAAATATTTTAGCGATAAATTTTTTCAGGTCTGCATTTGTAGTCTGTAAATCTATAGTTTGCTATGTTTGTTAGCTATATTTCAGGCAGATTAGATTGCATCTATAACAACTATAATAAACTAAAGGCCAGTACCTATAGTTAGTAGTTAATAATGCAAGAAAGTCGATATAATTGTGTTACAACTGTTTACGATGGATTTTACCGTTCTGGCTCAATAGCCCAATAGCCATTACGACTTTTATTTAGATACGACTTACATTCATCATTACAATTGATCAATTGTATGCTCATGATGCTTATCAACTATTTTTTTCTTAATAAATTTATGCAATAAACAACAGAAAATGAGTAATCTATTGTATTTAATATTCAGATATCAATGTTGTACTATACTTGTATTTCGATAGTCTCTATGACCTTGTGGCAATATAAAACACGAAAGGCATTGAGTTTGAACAGGCAGGTCAAGTTTAGAAAAAGTGTTTTGTTAAAACTATCTCTAGGTTTTACTAGAGAGGTTCCAGTTTATTTGTTATTCGGTAACGAAAAATACAAAATTTCAAATAACCTTGCC
Source organism: Heortia vitessoides (assembly GCA_020976665.1). Taxonomy (NCBI): domain Eukaryota; kingdom Metazoa; phylum Arthropoda; class Insecta; order Lepidoptera; family Crambidae; genus Heortia; species Heortia vitessoides. The sequence continues at coordinate 7,229,299 of JACJUM010002477.1, forward strand.
GAATCCAACCTAACAATCGGGGTGTTGCGTTCTTTGACGTTTGGAATTCGAAGAATACAAAGAATGCTAAGAAAAACGAATTTACGTTTTTATTTTTTATTATGAGAAGGGATGTCTCCTTTTTATTTTACTTAGAGTTTTAAATAATCAACAAAAACAGTAATCATTAATTCAAATCGAAAAGTACGCAAGAATATTTAATAAAAGCTTTACTTATAAATTACAAATTACTTGCAAAATTACATTGGGTCATTTATTAATAACTTCGCAACACTAATTTATTTTCACAAAATGTTGATAGATACTTTGATTTACTTCAAGAAGTCAAGGATAGTTTAGCACCCTATTAGCGAAACAATTTTTGAATTTGGATAAGTTAGCAAAGGTAATAAACCTATCTCTTTATTTTATCTAGTAATCATTTTGAATAGCCTCGTAGAAACGTATAAACTTTATATTTATATACTACTGTACTCATCATAATAAAATGAATAAAATGATGTTGTTTTAATGTCACAAATAGACTTTTTAAACTACTTTTTAACCGCTGAAAAAGCAATTTTTTAATTTTTTACATTTATTTTTAGTAGTTTTATTAAGAGCAGGGAACGCGTAAATCTTAGAAAATATTAGACACATTTTTTTTCACTATGCTTTTTGATATTTTTCAATATGTAGGAATGCTAATCATTCAAACAATAGCTTATATAACTAATCAAAATTGCAGCGTTTTCGTAATATTTAACCAAATGATGCGGACTAGACTGCTACTAATTGTTTTTTAATAAAAAAAGGTTACAAAAAAAGGCGCAGACTAATTAGCAATAATATACCGAGGTCGTGGCACGAAAACGTTCAATGTAAACAAAAATATCGTAATGATAAGTTGGTTTGTTTTAATTTCTATATCTATAGTTTGCCAAAGCTATGCAATTAGTTTAGAATTGCATATCAGTACATTGAGAATTAGGTCATTGCTGCATATAAAATCGGTAAAGGTACTCATTTGACGTAATTGGTTATCTGTAGTTTTTGTCCTTGGATGATTTGAATATAGAACTTCTTGCATTAAATAATGAAGGGTTATTCGCGATTTTTATCTTATCTCAGAGTGGCATATCTCTCACGATGGTAGAGACGGACTATATTGGATCTGATTGACCTTCAACTTACATTAAGTTCATTTAGATTAACATAACAAGACGGCGATCGTTTTATATGTACGCTTTATATGTAGTGTAATAGAAACTCTGTTAACTGAGGTGCCGGAGATTTGTCAAGTATTTAGTAATTTTGAAATAAATTACACTCGTCTTTTCTAACTTTCTATATATTCATATTGAATGTTAGATTAATTAATAACAGCTGTGTGTGTTATAAAAGATCTAATGGGTTTTTGTGTACCTCGGGAAATTTCTTGACCCTAAAAGTAGTCCATAACTCTCCACATGCCAAATTTCTTCAACCCGTTCTGCAGTATACTTACACGTAAAAAGCTAACTTAAATGAATGAAAATTGAGTATGTAACTTATATCGCCTTTTTCAACCTTTGTTTTATAAACAAAGCTCTAACGTAATCTTGATTTTTTTCACCATTGAAAGTGGAAGTGAAGCATGCGCTCCACATACAATCGCACTTTTGTTTTTTCTAAGATTCTACAATAAATTAAACAACCCCAACGAAAGTGAAGCTGACCTATCACGAGATGGTTTTTATAGTTGCTGCTCTACCTTCGTAATATAGGTGTGTTTCTTCCGGCCATTCTGTGTGATTACCGCGAAATGCTTCACTTTTTAGTTTAGTACTAACAACAATAATAATTTAGTTTTACCTCTTTACCACTTTAGTATTTACATTCTAATTAGACGTTTCGATTTACATACGGTAACCGTTGTCATGAGTACCACATATAATGTCAGATTGTGTGACATATGTTATTATTATTTCATCAAGTACTAAATTCTAAAGTTAAAAAATTCATATTTCCTACAAATTAAGTGGCTAATTATCTTTTGTGATCTAGCAGCGCTATGACGTTGGTTTTTTTTAATGAAATATAATAGGAGTTCAAGCAGTTGGTTATTCCAGCCATTTTCTCTATTAAAATTGGGGGGGTTTTCAATTTAAGTAGCTTCGCGAAGCATCCCAATACCAGAAAATTTTATTAAAAATATATTGATTTTAAGAAGTATATTTGCAGAGCGAAAGTTATACGTTTTCAAGTAGTTATGAGTGTCTTCTTTTATAATGTGACTGGTAGTGCCCCGCGGATTCATCCACGTTAAATTGTGGAACTTTCATACTAACTTTACAACCCCCTTTTACGGTCTTAGTGCTCCTCTACGTTAAACCCTTTAGTAAAATTACAAGTATCTGACCCTCATAGTTTAAGTTTAAGCCCTGTGTTGATGTCAGCCAGTCAGTCGATCTGTCCTCCTTTTATATACATAAAGAGATGATTTAGTTATGACGTAGATTTATGTCCGTCATCATCATAGCAGCCATTTGACGTCGGGGCCTATGTACGCCCAACAAGTGGGAATTTTGCCCATTTTTGCCGCTCTAGGCAAGCGTGGTGAGACTCGCAGAGAATAGCTTCGTGGAGAGAATGCTGTTGTCCATCCCCGTTCTATGCATTAGAGGTACACTATTTTGGATGGATATACCTATATGGATTTTGGTACTTCAGTCACCTTTTACGATACCTGGTACAAAGGGGGGTTCCGTTATATTCTGCACTCTATGGGTTACCCCACAGCAAATTTTCTATGTCTTTTTTAATGTCTGTAAAGAGGAAGTAAAAACGTGAACAAATCTTGAAAATGGATATCGCAAGGTGACCAAAGCGTCAAACAAAAAAGTAAAAGTTAAGCAAAGCGTGTATTATAATTAAGTTTAAAACCGGGAAACATAACATACATAAATAAACATAAGGTCATCATCATGATATTAGCAGTTGGACGTTCACTGCTGGATATAGGCCTCCCCGAGGAAGGGAGAATTTTTGATTTTTGATCTTAATTGCCTTGTGCGGTTCGTGCTAGAATCGTGAAAAATAAATTTTAATAAAAATTTATTTATTTTCTAAAAGTGTATATTGCCATATTCTTGAAACATGTAAGAATTTTTTATAATCTTAGAAAATATATTCTTAAAGATTTGTAAAGTGTCTACACACATACAGTAGGTACATATAAGATAAGTAAAATAGTTCATTTTACTAACTAGCATGTTTACGTTGATATCATTGTGAAGAGAATGAAGGATAGTTTTTCATATTTATCTTCGTAACAATAAACCCTTTATTGTTACTTAATGTAATGTGGACCTTTTGTTAAAATACATATTTTATAGTGTAATGCAAGTGTTCTTATGGGTTTCAAAATATAATGTTTATAGTTTCTTGGTCAGGGACTAAAGACGGGTTCAATGACGGGCTGATACCAAAGATAAATTGAATTTCTTCTAGTTAAATAGCCTTGGATATAAAAATCTACTAATAGATATGATATTTTTATTTATAATATTTACCATATGATTATAAGGAACATAATCCCAATAAATATAAAATGCGACCATGACAAGATGGTCCGTGCATTGTATCCTATTATAGACTTTTTTGTAGTAACTCTGTAAAGCGCAACTTCTATCTATTTTTCATTAATTCTTATATTTCACGAGTAAGTTAATGTATTTTTATCTTCTTCATTAACCTCGGGGTCAAAATTGTTTGCATTAATTGCAAATTAAAAGTCGATACAATATAGCTTATTTTTATTGAAGGTGCGTGATTGAAATATAAATAAATTACGAAATCGTTAATATAACCATAAACCTATAATAACCTTCTAATAATCTTTCTCTTCAGGTTAAAGAATCTTAAAATAAAATGTATGTTCATACAGATATGCGTTTATATTTTTTTACAATTGTTTTTTCGTATGACAACTCGTTTTTTTTATAAAATCTTTTAACCTGGGTAGTTTTGGAATTCCGGTTTAAAATTAGGTATTGTATGAATACATTTGTGTTGCTCGATTTTGTCGTTTTGTGTGTTACATTAGGCACTCTTGCGAAAAGGGTCGTTACAATTTTGACCAGGAAACATGACCCAGGTTTATAAACTAAAGAAAAGAGTGCAAGAAATAAAAATTAAAAAGCTTAAATGAATGCATATAGTACATCTTGTTAATGTTGGAGCGTGACATATACGTTCGAACAGAATAAAGAATTTGATTTTAATTGTAATTTCGGACACAACATTCAAATTAGTAACAGTATTGATGCAGAAATTTCTACAGATTTCTAAAAATAGGCTATAAATTGCATACGCTATTCTTATTTAGTAAATAGATACACGCTACTTTTTGCGTTACATCTTTAATAATGTTTCGTAGCGGCAGAGAATAGAATTAAATATGTTAAACTGTTGCTATGAAATTTCGGCGTGAGCTGCTGTAGCATTCTCGTAGCGCCGTGGTGAGAGAAAAACGTGTCGTAGTAAATATACTTATATGCGGTTTTCTACTAAATGTAAATCTTCGGAGACGAACTCGGGTGTACCGATATTGAACTACGCGGACGATACTGCTCTTAATTCACATTTAAGAGACTTCATTGTAATTCATTTAATGTATGGCGACGCCATATTTGGAGATTTTATTTGGGTGTTTATTTTATTTGAAATCATGTTCTGTTTCTTGTATTACCTTAATTTCCTAACTATTTTAAAAGTCTAAGATTTAGAGAGTTTGCTGTAAAGTGCATCATAATTAGACTTGATTTAATCATATTTCTTTAATGGAATTGGATAAAATCAAGTGTATACTGCTACTTTAGGTAAAATCAGCGGTTACATTTGAATTTTATCGCAATGATATCACTCGGTTGTATGGACATGCTGTCACTTTGCAAACTGCTTATAGATGTATTTCGTGGAATCTGATAAGAATTCGCAATGGGTTCACCAAACCCAACATCCCGTTAAATTCCACATTAAAATTTCGGCGCGAGGTCCGTTAAGGTTGAAATTAAACGTGCAAGTTATTGCGTTTTAATGCCAGTGGTGTTTTAAACCATCAATCATGAAGAACGCGTCATTAAATAGTATCTGACCCATAAAGACAAGAGCAGTAAATTGAAGTGTTTAATAAAATACGTACAAAGATTTATGTATTATTTAAATTTGACTTCTTTACAAAAATTATGTTATTGTGAATGAAAAATCTTGGTAATTTTGTCATAGTTTTGCATTTCTTAATATTTGTTTGCTTGTTGTTTATAAATATTTGTTTAATATTTACTATTCTGTATATTTTTATCACAAAATGCAAAATTCCAGTTAAACAAGATCCCGCGTTATTGAATTTATAATTAGCCTTTATTCCTATACCGCGTTATGGTGTGCACAAGGGGATTATTAATGGCCTCTGGTCACATTGCATCTCCTTGGCAGATTTAGCTATAAATTAGTAATCAATTCATTACGTTTGTCATGAAATGATGCTTGCATAATTAAACATTTTAGTACAAAGAACAGTACTCATATAATTTGTGGTTCGACCAATCAGCTTGTTCCACGATTTCGTTTGCTTCTTTGATCACAATAGTCCAAATAGTACGCGTTTTCGGCTGTGGTAAGAGTCACAGTTAGCGGTCGAGTTACGTAACAAGCGACAGTTACGTAAGCCAATGTCAAGATCGCTGCGTCAACCATTGAGCCGCACGACAGCAACGTGCGCGCGCGCAGCCGCTCACCGCCTGCGCCGCGCAGCCGTTCGCCACCGAAACCGATGTCAATGACCGTGATAGCAAACAAAATTTCAACCAACGCATGTACATTCGACCACCGATGAGTAATAAAAATAAGAAGACACTAAGCAAAAGTCCACTGAACTTGGCCTCGTGTTTATTCATGCTTCAACTTATCACTATACAGATTTTAATTAAAACCACCTATCTCTCGAATATCGTCAACCACTTTGTTTTTTCTGAACTAATTATGTACGTGGTGGGATATGCAAATCAGCAGTCGATAGCCTGAATACGGAAACGAGAGACGATTGTCAAAAATAATTTATATTTAGCCATTTTGAATAAAATTCGTTTTTTAAGCATGAGTCTGTAATTATTTGATTAAAATCAATTAATACCTATTTGCAAATTTAATTTTTCTGTCCATTTCAATTGGCACCAAGTACCAAAATTATGACAGATAGTAAATAAATGCTTGAAGCTTAGCATCAAACCATATAAGGTTCCCGCCATAAATAAAAAAAGGCGCTACGACGCGGACGGGTCTGTTTAAATTAGGTCGCAATACTCGTTTAGGTGTCCCTAAATTGTATACCTGGTTGTCTTCTTCGCATGCCGTCGCTAACAGCCGTACACTATGGTGAATGTGGATATTGTTTAAACATTATTTATATTATATTATAAAATATGTACAAGTAGTTAATAAACCATACAAACATAAACAACTTTACATTATTCATTAATTATAATTCTGTAAATCCAAATTTAAATAACATATTTTTATACTGGTATTAACTAGCTTATTGTTGTTGACAGAGCACACCACCTCCTCTAGTCGACTGGTCGGGAGTGCCAACCCTGGTCTTGCTGGTGACGGCACTGGTGGTCGCGGCTACGGCCCTGGTGGCGCGGGCAGCTGACGCCAAACAAACAGCTAGGCTGCCAGGGCCACCTGCGTTGCCTTTCCTCGGGTCGAGATGGCTATTCTGGAGCAGATATAGGATGAACAAGCTACACGAAGCTTATGAAGGTGAGGTATGTTTTCCTGAATTTTTGCACTCGTGGATTAAAATTTATTTTGTCATTCTGGAACAGTATACGCGTCACTTACATTTCAAACGACGCAGTGTCGAATTCTAGTTATCTCTTTAGACAGCGCTACCTCAGTGCATGTGAAAGTGGAACAAACTAAATATTGGCTAATTGTATGGGCATGACATAAGTTCACATGATTTAATTCCAATACGAGATCGGATGATTTCCAGCTTAGCAGTTAAACTAGCATAGAACATGTTTACTCTTTTAAGTTGATAACATAAAGAGGTCAATCAAAAAAATATTTCTGCGAAGATTTTGAATAAAATAAGGTGTTAGAATATATAGATGTTCCAAAAATTAATTAAAGTGTTTATTAATTGTAATGTGACTAACATTCGTTTCATAGAGTTATGTTTATTTATCTATTTTATTTATGTTTCATAGATGCTCAGATGTTAAAACATCTGAGCATCCATTGTGAATACCGCGGACTGAAAGTAGAATGTTTAGCAACAGCTAACATGATTTGCAACTAATAATGGGTCCGAAAAAAGATTAGGTTTAAAAATATTTCTTTTTTATAGCCGCATCGTCTTACGCTCTAAAGACATACGAAACTTACAAAATAGTGACCATTAATATGTCCTTAAGTTTGTCTAAATAAATTCCAATCTGGTCCTTATTTATAATTTGAAATACCTATTCAATATATTTTCCATAAGGCAGCAATCAATATGGGTTCTTATCGGTGTTCATGCGATCATGATTAAGAATTATATCATGTAATGCCGTGTTATAGTTACGTCATATATTTAAACGCTTGATGAATTTATACAGTTTTATTTACCTTGCATTAGATAAAGACCAATAAATCAGGGCGCACTGTCTTTGATTTATTCGACTTATTATGTAATGAAGAGTATATCATTTGTACGATGAATTATCTTACTATAAACAAACAATTTATACTCAGATAGTTACATCAATGTCATTCTTATTTAAAATGCATAAGACAATGTATAAATATTAAATATTTTCTCAATGACTGTAGGTAATTCATATTGGAACTGCTGGATATTAGCGACGCAGCAAGGGAACTTCGTGTTTCCTGCAAACAGACAAACAAAATATTGTTGATGGGTTTTTTAATGCGAGTACGTACCAACCCATCTGGACACTTAAACCAAGTACCTACTGATATGGTATTTAACTGTTTGCCAATCTTAGTTCAAAATAACACCGATAAAATTGTGAATACTGTTCTTACGCACTTATTTCTTAATGAAAAGTGTCGGAAAAATCAATCAGTAATAACAAGGACTCTACTGTTTTTATCGATTCCTTATATTGCTCGATTTCTCCTATCTGACCAAGAGTTTGTGTGTTAGCTTAAAGGTTTATTTCATGCCTATGATTGCTTAATACTCGCCTGTTTTGTAGGATAACAAGATCTTCAATAAAATTTATTTTTCTAGAATGATCTCACAAACTAGTGTAAAATATTACAGCTGAAAATAGTAACAGTTCACTCAAACACACATTTGTCATCATTGCTTAGCATATCTACGAGCTCTAAATTACCTACTTGCAAACCATTTGTCAATGCAAATTACAATCGATTGCACCCGCTGTCACAATGAGAGATTTGCACGCAGACATGTTCAGGCGATACGGGCCCGTGTTCGCGGAGACAACACCAGGGGGCGTCGCCGTGGTGTCCATAGCTGAGCGGGTCGCGCTCGAGGCTGTGCTACGGACTCCTTCTAAGAGGCCTTATCGACCCCCCACGGAGATCGTCCAGGTCTACCGAAGGAGTAGGCCTGATAGATATGCGTCTACGGGACTAGTCAATGAGTAAGATTTTCTTGATATTCAGTTTACATATTTTTAAGTAAGACAGGTAATGATTAATAAACAAGAAACATGAATTATTCTTGTGCATGTCTGTTAATAAAAAAAATTGTTACACTAAAGATATTTAAATTTCTTGATGATAACTACTAAATGTTTAGTGGCTTTCTTATTAATACACCTACCATAGTATTTGAGGACCCAGCCTTGTAGATGGTAGTAACCATTGCGTCGACACGAATTTTTTTGAGATTATTAAATGTATTCTTTACTCTAACCATTCGTCAGAGTTCAATCGTCTCGATCTTCATAAATTCGGGTATTACTGATAACCTTTTTATTGCGTTTCATATAGAGTGACATAAAATACCGGATGAACCGACACAATATCATAAATTAAACAATTAAATTGTCTGATAACAAATTTAAAATTAGTCGTATTTAAAGAACAATGTATTATGTAAAGTGTACGTAGTCGCGGGTGAATTGACCTCAGGTTTTTAATAAGAAAAAGTTAGAAACACGTGCCATCCACCCCGCAAGAATAGGTTCTCTTTATAACTATTATGGTCTGGTCGGAACTCAATTATATGTGACATTCAACATTAATTTCATAATATATGAGCCTTCAAACTCGCCTGTTTACGGCATAAATGCACATCTAATTTTTTATCAACTCAACCATAGATCACAATTGTATTGATAACTTTTTTATAATCACGTAATTCTGTCTATGTCGTTAAACAAATGACAAATGATTAGATATGTCTTAAGTCTTGATGATTTGGTCTTAAACTGAGCGAGACTTTGGTTTTTTTTAGGTCTTATAATTGGTAGGAATTCTTATAATAGGTGTACATATACATTAATATGGACATTTATGGTTTTCTACAAGTGAAGATTTAACCGAAAATATTAGCATCAAAACATATTATGTCATTATGACGATGGATACAACGAACACTAAAATGTCACATCATAGTACGTTGGTATTTAGAGTAGGATCTAAAATTTGCCGGTCACGTACTCCTAGACAAATCTTCGCAGTTTCGCCTTCAGTTTTTATGCCTATGTTATTTCCTGGCTAACTATACGAATCACAATAAGTTTTTTTTATGGTTCGTCATCGGAATAATGTTAAGACCTTTTTCCTTGTACCGTATTTGATTTTTATTTTGTTAATTTTATATTTTTAATTTAAATCAAGCATCTTCAAATGTGTATATAATAGTAACATATACCACAGGCTAGACTACACCCTTATAATTCTTCCAATGATTCATTAAAAATTATCATTGTTTGAAATTTGAAATAAATATTGATTTGTATAGCTTGATCTGCGTCTCGTGCCCTCATAATCTTCTCTCATAAACCGCATTTAATCTTGAAAGGAACCCTTTTCCACAAGACGAATCGATCTTTATCGGTTTAACTTGTGGTACAAGAATATCAATAAGTGAACGTTTTGATACAGCTCCAAATTAATGTAAATGTAATCAAATGCTAGTAGCTTGTTTGCGCTATCGAATAAGTCAATTACCTGCAGTTTTTTGTGGCTACGAACAATTGTGTGTATGTATGTATTTTATTAGGTAGATAATTTGTGTCAAACTCTATTTGAATATTTCTGCTGTCGAGATCTTTAAATTATCAATATCTCAAACGTTCACATCACAACTCAGTATCAATAACTTGATTAAAACATTTACTTTGAAGAGACGTTTTATCGTATTATGTTTAATATCGTCCCACTCAAAGAGGAAAATCTTTGCTAACATGTATAATCTACGACTTGCAGGCAAGGGGAGAAGTGGTCCCACTTACGGCGACATCTCACGGCCGAGTTGACAAGTCCCCATACGATGCAAGGGTTTTTGCCAGAACTGAATAGTATCTGTGACGACTTTCTGACGCTGCTACATTCATGCAGGGCTCTTGATGGAACTGTGCACGGATTTGATCAGCTCACCAATAGGATGGGATTGGAATGTGAGTGTGAATTATATTCTGTTGATTCTGAAGCTCATGACGTGGGGTCCTTTACCTATTATATCGTTTGATTACTATGACTTTTAAGCGCTTTCCTCAATTTATTATTATTCGCTATTTAATAGAGCTAGAAAGAGAGAATTTTACTTGCCTATTTCCCAATAGCCCAACTAGTTTGTTTGGGGATGTGTGTCTTTCGAGCCAAAACTACTAAAATTAATCTAATTAAATATAAAAAGACTATAATTTTCTAAAGATATTTACGCAGAGGAAATTTCTCGAATCTTAGGGCGGCCGTTTGTTCTAAATAGGGAAAGATAGTTGTTTGGGTAATTTCTAATCGCGATCATTTAAGACTAACTGTAATTTTAGGTCGCTAGTAGCATTTCAACTTACAGAAAGTTAGTCACAGTTATTTTTAGTAGACAATCTGTAGTAGTAAGCTCGTAGTCAATGACGATAGAACGACGTGCAGAGATAAGGATAAATGTGGGTCAGATATAGTAGAAACAGCACTTGGCCGTTGCTCCAGCCCGTATGCAGTGTATACTGTCTGAGGAATGCAACGTTGGAAATGCACTATGTTATGGTACTATGTAATGGTACATGTCGTTTTCTTATCTGCTCTGCCGGAAGCCATGTCTCCGTAATTAGACTACACATTTTACATATGAGATGGTGATCTACATACTTATAAATTCCAGCCAATGAGTAAGAGTTAGTGCTTTTAATGCAAGAGTGCGAGTATGTCGGTGAGTGCATATTAGTGCCACTTGAATAATGCATTTCTAACGCCCATATTTTTTGCTAATGTTTTTGTAAAAAACACATTATTGAAGTTGTAGTTGCATATGCTAATTATTTGATATGTTGCATGTACCTTGTAGATTGCAACAGCTAATTAATATTCAATCGACAAGCCAGACCAGGTCTCTCTTGTAGGCATGCAGTAAATGTTGATGTAGGTCTAGGTTTGCAGTACTGATCAAACTAGTATTAGACATTGTATCGTAAAACCAGCAGTGCTGCGGTTTAATAGCAATATTTACGTCAGCTCATCGTACATTTATGAGTAAGTATTAAAAATACGCAACACGAGGTAATTTATACTGAAGTATTTATTGGAAAAGCTGAGATTTAATATTTTAGCACTGCTTAGGTTTATATACGCTGCCGCCGCTGCTTTATATAATACGCCGTTTATATTTGCTGTTTTGTAATTTGAATTTATAATTGAAGATAGGCATGAATTCACATTTGCTTGGTTCTAACTTTTTGCGAAACTGGTATTATCGGTGCATCTATTACAGAACGTCAAAATATTTATTAACCGTGATTAAGCTTCCAGGAAATATGCAATTGTAGGGCTCATAATTATTAAATGTTTATTCCAGCTGTGTGCGGACTTATGCTGGGTACTCGACTAGGGTTCCTCGAGCGGTGCATGTCGGGCCGTGCCGCGACCCTGGCAGCTGCAGTGAAAGCGCACTTCAGAGCGCAGAGAGACTCTTACTACGGCGCTCCGCTGTGGAAGTTTGCGCCTACTAAGCTATTCCGAACTTTCGCTAGGAGCGAGGAGACTATTCATACGTGAGTTGTTGATAAAGTTGTAAATTAAGATGGATATCCACTGTTGAGAATAAGCCTCTTCTATAAAGGAGGCTTATTGCCCATAATTGCTGTGCTGGGTGGCGTGGTGGCAATTGCATAGTGTGGTTACGCGACGTAGATGCTGCTGCCCAAATCCACCTTATTGAAATTGAGCAGCGCTGGATAAATACCGCAATTTATCAGTTCCGATACCTTAGCCTCCACCAGCCGTTATGATACCTGGTACGGAGGGAAGTCTCCGCTGATAGTCTACTCGGACTGCACGCTAATGGACGGCTTATGGACGGCACGGCAATTATGATGTAATATTGCTACCAAACTCTTACTCTCGATATGTTCTATGAGACCGGTGATATTTATAAAAAAATGTATAGTTTATTTTTTTTAGGAACAAAAGACATTTATAGTGCCATCAAATTATATTATATCGTTACATTTCTTACTGGATTTTTTTTGGCAGGATAGTATCAGATCTAATGGAGGAAGCGAGGTCACGGACGCGAGGGTTGGCCCGGGATGACGGCATGCAAGAGATCTTCCTTAGAATTCTAGAAAATCCAGCATTGGACATGAGGGATAAAAAAGCTGCGGTGATAGATTTCATTACAGCTGGCATTGAGACGGTAAGTAAGTATGTTACCAACTTGCTCTGTAGATTTATGACACGGTATCTGCCGTTCGAACCTGGTCAAACAAAAAGAATGGATACCTATTTGAATGCATTAGATATATTTCTGCATTTTTGTTTGGAAATTGTTAATTATAATGAAATCTCGTTATAGTCTTGGTTAAAATAGAAAGACACACACTAAGATTTTCAAAAATATTAAGTCTTCGAATACATATGATACACAAAAAGAGCTCTTTATTAGGCAACTTAATTTAATATATATGCAGGATTCTAAATATTTCGTGATATTTTTCAGTTAGCAAACAGCCTAGTATTCTTGCTGTACCTACTGAGTGGTAGACCAGATTGGCAGGAGAGAATACGAGCAGAAGTGCCCTGTAGCGGTGAGCTTCGTGCCGAAGACATCGCCGCGGCTCCGAGCGTTCGTGCCGCAGCCAACGAAGCATTCCGGCTACTCCCCACAGCTCCCTTCTTGGCCAGACTGCTTGAGACGCCCATGACCGTGGCAGGACACAAACTGCCCGCTGGGGTGAGTATTACTGTTAGTTAACATTCGAGTGCAAACAAATCATAGATACATCTGTCAGTAGGAATTGAAATGAAGACATTTAATATGAGTTCTTTTAAAATAAATATTAGGATTGTATGATCTCTATTTCGAAACATTTTAGATTAGAAACACCGTTTAGTTATGTACAACTAACCCTAACCTAATATATCATCTAAACGGTAAAGATAGGACACCAAATAATATTGTCATCAGTGAGTTCTTTTACGACTCCAAAAAGACAAAATTTGAGCTGCCATTGTGTATGACGTATTTTTTGTATTGCTTTTCAGATATTTGTACTAGCTCATACGGGCGCAGCGTGTCGGCAAGACAAAAATTTCTGGGAGGCACAAAAGTACATGCCGGAGCGCTGGCTCATGGGTAAGGAGCCACACGCCGCGGCGCTGGTGGCCCCCTTTGGCAGGGGCCGTCGCATGTGCCCGGGAAAGCGGTTCGTAGAGCTGGAGCTGCACTTATTGCTCGCCAAGGTAGAATTCAGAATTTAACACAAAATTATGTAACCTTACTGCAATAAGTGGATCTTGACTGACTTCGACCGAAGAATTTAATTAGCTATTTAGACTATAGGCTAAGAACGAGGTTTTCTTGCTGTAAAACATTATGGTACATGTGAATTTAACAAGTCATTTAAAATAATATGATCATATAATATTCCTACAGATAATGCAGCGTTGGAGAGTGGAATTCGACGGCGAGTTAGATATACAGTTCGATTTCCTTTTGTCGCCAAAGTCCCCGGTGTCGCTGCGGCTAGTCGAATGGTAACAACTGGTGATACGCAACGCATTATAGAGTTACTGTGAAGTTATGCATAAAATTAGAACGAAGGACTGTTTTTTTGGCACAGATCAATTCAGTTTAAAATATAAAGAAAAGGTAACCAACAATTTAAAACTACGCTAAACAGCAATCTATATTTTTAGCCGTTTTTATTATATTGTTGAATTAATATTTCCTTATACAAATATTAATAGGGTACGAATACTTTGTGCCAACAGTTTTAGATTTGATTATCATTTTTTTATTAAATAAAGTTCCGAGTGTTGGACTCTGCACTTTCTATCAATTTCGCGGACACGTGTCAAATTACAGGTTCTAAAGGTGTGCAGACCTCTAACTTTGTAACAGCGAAATCATGTGCCTAAGATTGGCATTAGGTTCTAATTGCTTCCGTATAATACGGATTAATGAGTTATTTGTAGCCTTTTTGTTTAAAGAATTATTGACATGGTATCATTAACATTGCTTGAGAATTATAGTGTATGTAGTTTATTAGTAAGTGCAGAAAGTAGTGTTTGAGAACATGAGTAAACTCAGGATACATTATACGAAGAGCGTATAATGAAGCCGAAGATAAGATTAAAGCTTTTGTTGATACCAAGTTTACATTTTGTTGATACCAATGTGAGGAAACCCTGTAGAAACATGAAAATTACTCAAAAAGGATGTATCTTAAACGTAGTTTTTGTTTATCGTACATTTATACCAAAGAAAAACAACAATGTTTAACTAAAAACACGTCAAAATTAAGTCTTAAAGTTTTTGATAGGATTTCATTTTATGATTTCTTGTCATTAATACTTCACTTAAACAAAAAGGGTTCGAAGTAATCATGAGTTTTATTGGTGAATTTGGTCAACAGTTCCTCAAGAGTTATTGATCAGTATAAATATTTACACAAAGGCGCAAATCACAACTATCTTTTTTTGGATACCTGTTCATGCCGATTACGAATCTGATATAACTCGGTAGAAAGTGTGTGCTGTCATATTTGTAAATATATATAGTGAAGTATTATGGAATAAGTCCTTGTTGGACCTTCGATCCGGATGCTTTACGATTGCCATGACAGTGAGAGAATGTCAAGATTAACAGGGTACTGGCACAGTCTGCTCAAATTGTACACGTCTTTTTAGTTTTAAGAGCTGTCCACAAATTATTAGATAAGTACGTATTTTATATGTTAACATTTACATAGTGTGTCGCGAAATTAGTGTAAAACTTTACAATGTT
Source organism: Heortia vitessoides (assembly GCA_020976665.1). NCBI lineage: Eukaryota > Metazoa > Arthropoda > Insecta > Lepidoptera > Crambidae > Heortia > Heortia vitessoides. The sequence goes on from JACJUM010002477.1 coordinate 7,244,759, forward strand.
ATGAAATAAATATGGCTGTGTTAATATCAAAAATCGTATTTATATAAATTTTATAAACCGTAAATACCTCTTGTTTATAAGACTGCGTACTGCCAGCGCGAGCATTTGTCAGCATTTATAATTTGTATAGCAAGAGTATGTTAAGTGTATGTACATATATTATATAAGTAAGATAGAGTCACTGAAAAGGTAAACTTTAATTCCGTGGTGTATTGATTAAGAAATACATATGGGTTTTAATCTTGAATAATTCTGTTAAAACTACTTACTGGTATCTGTATAAGTAAATAATATCATTTTCTTTCAAATATTTAGACGAATAGTGGTTAAATTGATCAGAAGAACATTAAATTCATTTTATTTTTAATTCATCTTTCATCGATAAGTATATAAATATATGCATGAACTTGTCCCCCAGTACTTTTTTTTAAACCTTTTTTTATTAATTAGGTTTTAGGTTTAGTTAATATTGAAAGCACATCTCCAAACAGTTTTAAAGATCGTCTGAGTGGTCTATTGCTGTATAAAATAGGATAAAAACGATGTTTTCTAAATAATTATACAGATGCGGTATGATTTGGAATTGTTACCTACTGTGCAGGTCATATATATAGGAAGATTACCTTTAATTAGATTAGTGATCCCTGTTAGTTTAGCGTGTTAGTTGATATTTGTTTAAATATTTTGTTAATCACTTTGTTTGTAACACTGAATCACATTGTTAAAAATAAGTATTTTATTGTGAATTTTCTATTATACAATATTTTATTCGATACATAAAATATTAAATGATTTTATATGATTCAACAAATCTTTGATTCCTCATGATATTTAATCACATTTGCTCATAATCCTTTATTTGTACTATTAACATAGGTCTCAGGAAGTTGGCAAAAATTTAAACAAGAAAAATCGTAATATATAATAAAATATATTTTTTTCTATTTCGCCAAGAACTGTTGCCGCCTACCGTTAGATGGAAAAAGTGAAACAAACTCAAGAGATAGTAAAAAGTTGAATATATTTAAATAAATGAAGTTATGTTTGTCTTAAACCTACCTTTGCCATCTGTGCAATTTCTGGGCAAATGTGACATTGTATCTCCAGTTCACAAGGTTGACGAGTGATATCTTTGTGATGTTACTCCTCCTACAGTTCCTGCAGGCTGCGCTCACGTTTATCATGAAGCGGACCGTATGCTTGTTAGCAGACTTCATAATGTAAGAAAAAAACAAAAAATAATGATGAATAACATTTACCAAATTAGTGGTCGATATATAACAGCTAGGAAGGAATGACTATAAATTTTTGTAAAAAAAACTTACTTATCTCGAAATTTCCACCTCTTCTCCGGCCAACTGAGCTATCTGGATAATGAGTAGGTGACGAATACACACATGACATATCTCCCGAGAAGGCAAGCATATACAGCTCCCTCTGACCCCGTCGTATGCGGCGGTGTGGGTTTGCACCAGAAAATTCTTATTTAACGAAGACAGCCTCCAGAAAGCCCGATATGCTGAATTGAACAAAGCTGTATTTCTCTTAAAACGATCAACGACAAATCGTTCACTCTTTGACTGACGCGACTTTTGAGTCACGAGCTGTTTAGAACTTTAAGTATAATGCGAGATCTCTCTGTGTTCTACCGCTTTTCGGGGATAACTCGACCGTGCGTGCAGCGTGCTGAGGAATGGTCGGATGCTAGAAATAAATGCTCCGTAAATGTAATAAAAGCAGAATTACTCGTCCAGATTAATCTACAGCTATCCTGTGAAGAGTTCTTAATTTTTATTAAAGCGAAAAAGGAAACTTTAAAGGAAGTAAAACCTACATAGATATATTATAATTAAATAAGTAATTCTTGTAAATAACATAGAAAAACAAAATCAAACTTTTTTGTTGCATGAAGTTTTTCTACTGTTTACTAATTTGGGTGCGCTGATTTTAAATCTACCCTTGGGTTTTTATAGCAGTTCTAATTAGTGAGATACAGGTACCATCTTTAATTAACATAAGTTGTCAATATGTTCCTCAAGAAGGACGTGTTTAAATAATCCTGATTGTTTTTGTTCTATTTGCGGAGAATTTATGTTCTTAAACTGTGGCGGTTGTTCATTGATTCGTCAAAATAAAGTTTGAAATGTGTACTTTTACATAATGGTAACAAACTCGGTTCCTTACCTATTTCTCATTCTACGAGGGTTAAAGAAGAATATCATACAATATCTTTAGTTCTCGACAAAATCAAGTACAAGGAACATAACTGAGTTGTATCTGTTAATTTGAAAATGGCTAATTTTCTCCTGGACCAACAAAGTGGCTACACAAAATATCGAAAAAATGAAATTAATGCTCCACTAGTCTCCAGAGACCGAATTATATTGCATTCTTTGCATATAAAACTGGGATTGATAAAACAGTTTGTAAAAACTCTTAACAAAGATGGCGAATGTTTCAAATAGGAGTACCTACATTGTAAGTGCTTCCAAAATTGAGTAGTGAGAAAATCAAAGGCGGTATTTTCCATGACCCACAAATCAGGAAGTAGATAAATGATAAAAATTTAATCAACCATGTGACAGCTGTCGAGAAATGTGCATGGCAAGAGTTTGTTTGGGTAGTGAGGAATTTTTTGGACAAAAGAAAGTCTGACGGCTACATTCAGCACGTTGAACTGTTGCTGATACACTTCCAGCGGCTTGCGCTGCTTCACTACACTACCATCACAGTCATCTAGACTGTTTTCCTGAAAACTAAGCGAAGAATAAGGAGAGCGCTTTCATCAGGATACTCGCGCTAAGGAGGATAGGTATCAGGGGTACTGGAATGAATATATGATGGCTGATTATTTTTAGAGCATTCAAAATAGTACTCATGATACATCTAACTCTAGAAAATCCTAAAAAAAGGAAAGTTTATCCAGAATAAATATATTTAATAATATTTTCCCGTATAATAATTATTTATAAGATTTACTTATTTAATTATAATTATTATTCTCTTATTGTAAGTTGCAATCTGTAACACTGAGGAGTCTCAGTCTATTGTTATGAAACGAATCGAACCCAGGAACTCTTACGTGTTAGTCCGGCATGATAACCGTACGACCACGGAGGCAGTTATATATAAGATTCAACTATTTAACGATAAGGTAAATCTGATTGTAAATATCATATTTTTATTAAATTACCTACATTTTCTATAGCTGTTCTTGCTATCATTATTATTATATTGTCATGTAAACGTAATTTGGACTAAAATAAAAAGATAAATATTTAAGAACTTCTAATTATACTGTTTTTACTATGTCCCGCTTTCAACGAAAGAATCCCGCTTTTTTCCCTCAAATAGTGTGATCTAGAATCATTGTGAACATACACAACGATAATAACATTACCAGTAAGTTCAAAATTTTTCACCGATATTGATATGTACTTAAAAAAGGAAATAGTAAATTTGTTCTATAAGCACAAAATAATTGTGGTTACCTGTAACTAAACGTTTAAACAGTCACTATAAATATTCTCGAAATTATCTCAATAATATATAACCTAAACATTTTATAGTGTAGGTACAGGATATAAAATCCTGAATGGTGTACCAGACATATTTCTGAAATTTAACACGAATCTCGAGTTAAACATTAAAAACATTATTCAAAATAATAATACAAACAATATCGCATATTTGAGAGTTAAAATTGTTTTTTAAAACAAAACATTATAGGTAGGTAGACTCTGTAGACATGTGTTATTTATACAAGTATTCCTGTTAATATTGAGACTAAATAAGCTATTATAATCAACCCATTTTATATACCTACACGAATTTTAAAGATTTCTATATTACCTACCTATTCTGAAATGAAAGTAAGGGACCAACTGATGTTGAATTTAATACGAAATTCGACCTAAAAGAAAATCTAAAAGAAACATGTAAATGTAGACACCAATTTCAGTTTTTAAATGATGACAAATCTTTTAGTATATGTAGGTAATTGAGTGTTTATGTGTTCTACAATGTTTTGCTGACTTTATTTTCCCACAAGTTCCCAAAAACTTGATAACAGTTCTGGTCAATGTGTAGCAGATAGCAAAAAAAAAGTTAATTGAGTATATAATTGTAGTAACAGTTTATGATATTTTGTCACGATAACACAAGTAGTATATGATAACAATACCGCAATTTAGTTATCAATCAAGTAGCTGTGTATAAATAATAGTTAACCTCTAAACATTGACAGTTCTGCACGTTATTATTGATATATACGGTATCATCAAAATGAAGTTCTGTGCCAATTTGTCCTTTATGTTTACTGAAGCTTCGACTATAGTCGAACGATATGCTTTGGCTAAAGAGGCTGGCTTCAAGGCTGTAGAGACCGGGTTCCCTTTTGGACATACTTTGGAACAAGTGAAACAAGCTAAAGAAAACGCCGGCATTGAGCAAGTGTTGATTAATCTCAAAACAGGTAAACATATTAGTCATACAATAATATTATGTAACATTTACGTAATATAAACTCCTTTTTATCTAGGAATTGATTTATGTAGTTATGTAGACTTTTTATGTAGCAAATAGATTGGTACATTACGGAAAATTTGTATTAAAAAATTTAACAACTGTGTAAAATTTATTTACATCGTATTGTATATTGTAACCAAATGTATAATTAATTTTATAAATATTTGTTAATGTATACAAATTTCAGGTGATGTCACAAAAGGTGAATTAGGTGTAACTGCTGTACCAGGCAAAGAAAATGAGTTCAGGGATAATCTTAGAACAACAATTGATTATGCCAAAGCCGTGGACGCTAAGAAAATACACATCATGGCAGGGAAGTTGGAGACAGTTACACAAAACAATTGGGATACTTACGAGAATAATTTGAAGTATGCTGCCGATCAGCTGAAAGAGGCTAATATTTTGGGAGTCATTGAACCCATTAACCAACATTCTGTGCCAAAATACTTCCTAAGTGATTATGGAAAAGGTACATTGCTTAATCTGTTTTCTAATTGCCATATTGATCTTGATTATTATATGAGTACTACAAAGTCCTATTGTATTTCAGCTGTAGAAATTATAAAAAGAGTAAACAGCCCAAACTTGAAGTTGCAGTTGGATGTATTTCACTTACAGCAAATCTGTGGTGACATCTCTCATAATGTTAAAAATTTTATGTCCTTTGTTGGTCATGTTCAAGTAAGTAAAATATAACATACATAAAAAAGAATTCTATTATCAGTTTATTTTATGTTATTGAATTTATATCATGAATGTTATGTATCTTGAAAATGAGTTCGTAATAAACTTTCAGATAGCACAAGTACCCAATCGTAATGAGCCAGACACTCCTGGAGAGATAAACTATGAGTATGTGTTGAAGCACATAGAAAACAATGGATACAATGACTGGATCGGCCTTGAGTACAAGCCAGCAGGTGCTAGCAAAGATGGCCTCAAATGGGTCACTAATTATGGCTACAGTTTGTGATGAAAATGCATTTGTTTATTATTCTTCAAAATAGCAGTATCTATTTCTATGCTCTCAAACAATTATAATTGTAATTGTATACTTTTCAAACAATTGTACATCTACTTGAACTCATATTTATATTTTTTTTCTTATTAAAGTATTGTATTGCAGAAAGTATGTCTATGTACATATATAATAAAACAATACATGCATTGTAAGATTGGGATTTTGAAATAATGAAAGTACTCTCAAATTCTCCATGCTCCAACTCAAGTTGTTACTTTTTCAACTCAACCGGATGCATAAATACTATATTAAAATAGATGAAATAACTTATACAATAGTCAAAGATCATATTTAAATTTATGTAAATTGAATGATTGATCTATGAAAAAGTATTTTCAAATTTTTAAGATTAAAATTATTTATTTTATACTCGAATTATAAATATACATTTAAAACTAATAAATACTATAAACTAAACATTAAACTGTAACATTTTGGAACTGCTGCACCCAGAAGTGTTTCTTAACACCATTTAGTGACAACCTTTCTTTACTGGATGGCCGTAGAAGCTGAAATATAAAGAATACCTTAAAAAGTCTCAGTTAATAAGCTTTCAACTAGTTTTGCATGAAAATAGTGTGTAAATGTTATCATAAAATTTAAGTTTATTTCTAAGGTATAAAGGCAAGTTTATTTCTTGTATTCTCAAATAGTATGAGGGTTCTTTAGCAAAATAAGCTTCTATTTGCAAATAAAAAAAATATAAAAAATTAGTATAGCATATATAGAAATATTTCCCAATTCTCACTAAAAAAGTCACAGTAACTGTGGTGTAAGAAGTGGCTATGGTACCGCAGACAGATAGCGGTATATCCATCTGAAACAGTGTTTCTCAAAACACTGGACAGGAATGGGAAGCAAGTAGCATCTATGTCGCTTTACAATTGTCTTGATTGCCACCTTCCTTGCCCAGTATGGTAATTTTTGTGGAGTCCTATGTGTATCTTATGTTTGTACATAAAGCGGCTGATATGATAATATTAAATTATATATATATACCTTAGATATGAGATCTTTTGCACCTTCTGGTACATGGTCAGGGTAGGTCATGTCTAAAGTGATAATTCTCTGATATGTTTTATCTTGTCCTTCACTCTCAAATGGTGGTTTTCCCACCAGGAACTCGTACAATAGCACTCCAATGCACCAGTGATCAACCGTGACATTGTAAACTTCCCGTTTGACCATCTCTGGGGGAAGATAGTCCAAGGTGCCGCACATTGTTTTACGTCTGCAATTAATAAGACTAAATATTAACAATACAAATCAAAGATACAAAGCTACAAATAACATTCTTAGTATATTTTATATGCAAGCAACTTAAAGGTTGTAAATCCATATCCATACTAATATTATAAATGGGAAAGTATATGTATGTGTGTGTCTGTTTTGTTGTCTATCCTTAAAGGCAAAACCGCCGAATTGACGTGTTTTTTTAAGTGGATATAGTTGTAGGGATTGAGTCACAAAAGCTACATTTTATCTCTCTCTAACCCTTCATCTCCCTAAAATTGGGGGTGAAAGTTTGTATGGAGCATTCTGCAATTTTCCGGTTAAAAAGCTAAAAACTGGTATGCAGACTATTTGTGACTATCAATAATTTGGATGTATGATTTTTATTGTGTCACAAATAGTCTGAGCATGTGAAATTTTATATGGCACTTTTCGCAGTCCCAAGGTAAAGAGTAAACTAAATGGAGATATATAATATTGTCTACAGTGGTATATTAAGGTAATATTCTGTTCTGAGTTTTCTTTTAAATCTAAAAAGGGGGAACCGTGATACCGCTAATTTAAAGCAAATAAAGCCGCAAGCAAAGGCTAGTATAAACTGTACAATACAATTATCACAAAATTTTGTGTTATATACACTGTACATACCTTCAGATGCATGCTAAGTGTAAACAATTCTATGAGATTGTTTGTTATGATTTAACTCAAAATCTTCTATACAGATTTAAATATTTTTTTTCAGAATTGGAAGCCTGTGCCTTTATTAAGTAGCACAGGATATATTACATTATGAAAAAAAATAAAGATACCAAACTAAAATTAAACAATATAAGCAAGAATGGTATTTATTATACATTAGTAACTTATTAAGAAAATTCTTTCATTAATGCAAAGCTTCATCAACAACAACTACTATAAGTTTTATTTTATCCCTGAGAATATGGTCTCAGGGAAACATTAACATATCCATATGAAATGGGAGTTTTAGACAATCAATGAAACACTTACCTTTCAGATGGTGCATGAACGGACCATCCAAAATCAGCCAGTTTGAGATCCCCATTAAAGGCAACCAAAATATTTTCAGGTTTTATATCGCGATGTATCACATGATGCTGATGACAATAGTCTACAGCATCTGCAACCTGTTATATAATAGAAATATATATATAAATGTAAATCTAAGCAAACTACTATAACCTGATCATAATATCGCAAATCTTGTGGTCTGATATCATTATATTACTGCAGATTGTCTCCAACCCATAAATAGCAATTAAGGTATATAAGTTGGTGGCAGAAATAGGTGCAGAACACAAGTATCTATATGGACAAGGCACCTAGTGATTTGACAATTTTATAGACCATATAAAATGAATATAAAACAAGGACTATACTAACATTTACAATAAAAGATATAATTAAAATTTAAGAACCACCTGGTAAATGTATCTAGCAGCTTTAGCCTCTGGGAACTTTCCTGAAGGTGAGTTTGTAAGATGTTTGTACAATTCTCCACCAGCAGCAAACTCCACAACGAGGTAAATACGTCTCTCATCATGAAACCAAGTAAGAAGGCGTAATATATTGGAATGCCTGAAAATGTAACCACAATTGTTATTTCTAATATATGTATATTATCATAACAGCTTTTAGTTGAACTTTTAATTACTCCACTTTTATCTCTTATTAAAAGTTAACTATGATTTAACTATGATTACTTTATAAACATTTTACACGTAATACCAATAAATACGTAAGTTATGAATAAATATAAAAATGAAATATTATGACCTACTTCAAATGAGATTGGATTTCTATTTCTCGCATAACCTGACGTTCACACCTTGATTTTACGATTTGAGACTTGAACAAAGTCTTTATAGCGACAAGAAAACCTGTTTTCTTCTCACGTGCAACATGTACATGGCCAAATTTGCCTTGACCAAGAGCTGAACCCAGTTCGAAGTTTCGTGGTGACCATTTATATCTACAATAAAAATAATGCTTAAAATAACTGATCATATTATGAAATAATCCATCAATAATTAATAAAACTTACGAGCTTCCGTATGCCTCATGGGTTATGATTTTAGTTTCAAGTTCTAAAATTTCATTTTTCATAGTGGTAGTCATAATAACTTTATCCTATTGAGAAGAATCAGAGAAATCAATCTTATCAAACAAAACAGTTAGAGGAAACCGTTGCCCGAGTTCAAAAAGCTTTTGACAGTTTACTGACAGACTTCAAACGTGCGTTTGAAAATAACTAAATAAAAAAATACATTCATCATCTATTTATTCTGTAAATAATGCTGCACTTAATTCATTAACTTGAATCAGTCATTGTTAAAGTGAGTAACGGTAAGTGCACTGTGTATATGTAGGCTATTTTCTTTCTTTTTCAATTATGGATCAAATTATAGACTTAAAAATATAGATCAAGTTACTATGTATCCTAGTGAATAATATTATACTTCATTTAGTCCTTGGTATGGTATAATTATAGTTTATTTATAGTATATTTATAGTTTTTTTTTTAATTATATTCACGTTAACCATGTTACCGTTTTTCTACACGATGTCAATGGCAGTACATAATTAATAATTTTAAAAGGTATACTGGGCAACAGATCAACCTTCCCAAACCTGTTAAATTTTTCAGTTATTTTTTAACTTAATACCTCGTTGTTATAGATTAATATCGATTGCGAAGTTTAGACAAATTAACAGATTTGTGTACACAAGGCAACAAATCATCTTATACAAATCTGTCAATCATATTAATATATTTCGCAGTGGATTTTGATATTTTGACAGAGAAGATAATATAATACATTTGTATAGATTTATCTGTCCCTTTGTGTCAGTTCTTATAAACAGTAAAAATACAATTATAACTATATCGTTTGTTTAATTGGACATTGAACACAAGAAGTTCAATATAAAGTTACCTTTAACAGAGCTAAATAAAAGGATCGGTTTTCGTTTTTGAAAACATTTGTCCTATTCTTATATTTAGATGTGCTCTTTGTGTCATATGATCATCGTCAACTCTGAAAGATCGATTTCTAACTAAGTGACATATCTCAAAGTAGTCTACGTTTAGGCGTATCCTTCTATTTAATAATACTTATAAATTCACTTATCAAAGTAACTCATAATACTTGTGTTGTGTACGCAACTGAGTAATCACCAATATAATAACCAATATTTAAATGAATATTTAACAGACTAATAATATATATAAATAATAATATAAATGTTTATCCTGGAGGGAACGGGAACACTGCCCTTGGCGCAAAATATAGGATCACTATCACCTTCGCCATCGGACCCATCAGCCATTGCAACAGGTTTCTCTAAAAGCCTAGGCTCTGGGCCTGCATCGGCCAGTTGCCGTGATATGACCATGCAAGTTCTCCGAAGTCAAGTGTATCTCCGAGAGCAATAAGTTCGTTCGTAAAAGTGTCAATAATAAATTATGATGTTTATGCACAAAGTGAAAGCCAGCTAGTAAAGGTAAGCACGCTTAAGGTCGCTTTGCTCTGCGGGGAGTCTTCCCACACAGCGTCGTTAGGTACGGTTTAGTGGCGAACCACTACAGAACCTTTCCGCCATGACTGCCATCGGTTTTCCATGCTTTATGTTCCACCCACTGCCTCTTGTGTTAAGCCATATTATGAGATATGCTGCTGACTTCGGAACTAATATTTCCATTGCCCACTTGGCGGTAAGACTAATCAATAATTGGTTGGTCTTGTTCAAACAAAAACTCAAACTATACCTTATTTAAGTAGGCTTATTACAAGTACTTGATACGATTATATATTTAATACTAAATGAGGCTTACCTTGTGATGATATGTTAATTTAATATTTATATAGATAGTGATATTCGTATATAATTTTAATTTACATGAAATAAAGAGACTACTTTTTCATATCGGGCACGATGTTGTAATATAATGCATAATTTATTAAAAAGTACGTATGTTTTGTTATTATGATTTTGGAATTTTCAAACTTTTCAAATCAAATTACTTAAATTAAGATTATGATATCCCTTTTTCAATTATTTGTACGTGTAAGGAAAGCTTTATTTGAAAAAATATAATGTTTCGAGAAACAATAGTGCTGGTAGCGTGTGATATTTAATGCGCCTGTAGCTGTTACAATTAATTTCTGCAATAATACTTTTGTGTCTTAAAAATAGTACCAGGCGCGAAGTCCCATAATCTTCAAGTTTATAGCTGTTTGTAAGAATTTGTTCAGGTTTTTTACGTTATACGAATACAACTATAGAATAGTAATATGGTATAAAAGTAGTGTATCATAAACTATATTTCAATGACTTATCACCCCACTCTGGTGGAAAATAATTACTTACGTAGGGACTATACTCACTGACTATAAATTAAGATATCGATTTCACTACGCCTGCGTTCCATCCTCTGCTTGGGATTAGTCCATTCCCATTTGAATGACTTTGAATGGATCAGTAAAACTCTTTAGTTGATAATAAAGTAAAAATAAAAACATATTTATAAAACAAATCATGTCAACAAGCTTTTCTTTGTAGTAAAGAATTTAATCAAGAAAAATTCAGATTAGATTAGATTTGAAAATGTGTCTAAATAAAAGTAAAAACAAAACTTAACCGTACGCCTATTTATCAAGTTTTTACTTTACGCATTAGATCAGTCGGAAACGACGTTCTAGAGACAAGAGAGCATTGTGGTTAGGAAAACTTCCGCTTTCCCCACCGTAGCGCGCGGAGATCCCTAACCATCCCCAACGCGTGGAGTCGTGGGGCCCGTCCCCTTTGTTATTTGCGACACGATCTCGAGCTTTGAGAAAATATTGCATTGGAATTATCGAGTTAAGCTATCTCGCATTTCATATTCTGGCAAAAAACTCTGTCGTAGATTCGAACCGGTATAATTATAAAAATAATTCTAAAATTCACTGTACATACCCAAGGCATTTATATCGTTTTTAAATTCAGTATTTGAGATGATGAATTTCCTAACTGTAACTGAGAATCATCAGGGGCTGCATAAACAACACTATTATTATTCTACCTTTAATGTTTAATTTCTATGTAAGTATATAAGCAATCTAGCAAAGTTAAAGAGCAACAATCTTCTAAATATATTGTAGTTACATAATTATCTGCAGCATTAAATATTTACCAACATATTAGTGTTTAGTTACTGTAACATTTATTATGAACAGCCACATTTTGTTCTTAACTAAGTAGTAATTAAATTGAGTATTTTGTCTCAGTATAAGCGTGGATTGATTACCATCCTAGTTGTGATGGTTAGTGGCGTTCCAATCACGTTCCAAGGTATTATAATTAAAATAAATTGCTTATTAATTGACATACGAGTGGGCGGTGATTAATTACTTACGATAAAGTTATGCTAAAATCTGTGGGAACCATTTTTTAAACTTATAATTTTATTCGAAAATATATTATACTATTTCTTCTTGATTGTATCATAAAATAAGATTACATTGTAAATAAAATATTCATATTAAGTTTTAAAAGAAAATTCATAGCATATTGTCTTCAAAGTCATGCTTCGTATTGCGCAGAACGGCGTGTTTCGTCTCGAAACATGTTTAGGGAACAACCCCCTGCCGGGTGGCGGGAAAATGTGGAAAACGCGCGCAGACACGGCTCGGGGTGGCGTTCATTCCGTGGTAGAGAGCGCGGCCGCGCGCCGCTCAATCGATAAAATAACGTTAAACATCTAAAAACAACATTTTCTAACCCCTACTACGCAATTAAAACCTCCTTACACCGAACCAAGGACAAATTACCGTTGAGGGTGCTTAATATGCGTGGAAATAAAAAAGTATATCGACTTGAATAAGTGCGACGCAAAATCGTTTTATGAGGAGCTAGGTGAGTGTGATAATTATTAGCACGTTGTGATGACCTAGTTACCGGCACTCTATCGTTTAGCTGGAAATGGATGTGTTTTGTGTAATTAGTAGCCTATCTGGCTGCTATTAAGTACTAAATATTATTTATTTGCAAATGAAATAGACTGAGAACGGATATATTAGAATTTGTTCACTAATTTTAAAAATATATTACGAGCTACATAGAATCGAGAAATAGTCCGTGCATTCATTTATTAGTCCATTAACTGAGATAAGAGTCTTATTTTGCCAAAATTGCTCCTGGCTGCGGAGGCCTGTGCAGTAAATTATTATCAAGTCAGTCCCTAGTCTACGGCACTCATAGAATTTGTTTCATACTAGATAGAAATAGATAGGCCAATTTTTTTTCTTGCCAATGATAACGTCAAGTTTGCAATTATTATGTACAGGTACATGCCCTCCAAATTATTGATTACATATATATATTGCTGTCAATACGTTTTAAATGTAAGACGCATTAAGCATTTCTCGCCCCAAGTATGATTGTTTGCTGCTCTCATACAAATATGCAAATCCATACGACGCATTTCGCACGTGAACAGCAAATTTCGTAGAGGATTTTTTTTTACCTAAAGAAGTATAACGGATAAAAATGTATTTAAGTAGAAAACATTTACCCCATAAGGTTTTAACCAAAGTATCCCCGAGCTTTAGCTGAAGTAGGCACAAAACGGGCTTAAAAACGTCAGTGCAAAACATTCAAACGGCCCTCGCATGCCAAATCCGGTGGTCGTTGACCGGCGCCCCGCCGACTCCCGGGTAAGCTATAGGCATTCATAGGGAGAATACCCGACTCGTCGTCGCGACGTTAAAGTAAACGGCTTGCAACCTCCTATGTTTTTGCTTGAATGCACAGATTCCATTGCTTTAATTGCGGAATTCTGTGGTATATTACATTTAAATCATTAAATATACAGTAATCATAAAATTAACTACTTATGTGGGAGACAGTACAAATACAAAGTTCTAGGAAACATCAATCAACCTCATTATATTATATAAATATATACATTGTTTATCAAGTATTGTTATACTGTAACGCGCAGTTGCACTTTAAAATAATTAAAAGCTTGTTTCACTGCAACATATTCAATATTTTAGATTATTTATTTAATTTCAAAAGACGGAGCAATAGGAAAATTAACAGTAACAGGAAAGACACGGACAAAAACTTGCAACTTCACAAAACCCTAGGAGTAAACATATAGGCCGGATTTCCACCCGATAAAGATTTAAAGGCTGTTTCGTCGTGACCTAGTGTTCGTCACCTTTGGCATTTAGGATTAACCCTTTATTTAGCTGAAAGAAAGAAGACAGATAAAGAATTTACGGGTAGGCATCTATTAAGTTTTTATAACGATGATTAACAGATAACGTACCGTTGGCATATCTAATAGTTTGTTAAAGAAGCTGCTGGTTTCGAATTTGTAACCACAACATGTTAATATACAAATATCTATCTACCAATTTTCCGCAAACAAATAATGGATTTGGAATTTTGTTTTTAAAGGCTGTATTTACGGTCGATAAACCAAATTATTGAACTTCCACACGGTCATCTCGCATGTACTCGTGTTAATGAGTGAATGAAAACAATATTGCAAGAATATTTCTTTATAAGTGACTGCATAAGCAAGGTTTTACCACTCTATATTAAATAATGCACGCAATAAATGCACTTTCTATAGTTAAATCGATCAAAAGTAATAAAAAGCTTTCACTGATTACAAGATACAACCATGCAGGGACGTTATATCATAAACAAGAAGTGTCGAAACAGACAGTAAATTAGCCAAAAATGTTTACAGTTCAAATTTGATCTTTATGCAGTTGAAAATAAGGGCGGCTCTTTATAAGATTGAGGCTGAAGGCCCTTTACGCCGAGGAAAGCTGTTTGACGCGTCGACCATGCCTCGAGTGGTGTGACGAGAGAAGGAGAAAAGTTTGTTACGGTGACCATGAGTTTATTAGTATTTACACTACAATAACCTGTTTGTTAGTTTAATTTACTAGACGCCAGTTAAACATCACAGAATATGAACATCTAACAAAATAGTAGAATTAATTGGATGTAACTATAATATTTACATATCTTATATGTTTAGTCCTATGATTGTCTTAATTTGTAATATTAATCAATCTAACCACCCTTGCAACTATCTTCATAGAATTATTGATTATATATACTTTTATATACATATATAAAGTTTTATTTATTAAATTTCTATTTAAAATATAACAATTTCTCTATTAAAAATTGCGTCTTAAACAAAAATACTTTCCGTATGCAAGTACGTAGTGTGTACTCTGTTTTTATTTCTTATTCAAAATGGTATAATTATTAAATCTAAAGAGTTTACTAGATAAAATATACCAACTAAAAAAATAAGTGATTAGAAATAATTTAGTCATTACATAAATTTGAATGACTTATGTAATACCGTATAATTGACCTCTTCACCAGGATTTTAGAGAAAGTATGACTACAATGTAATAGTTGATTGTGACTAATTGGTAACGGTATTTATTATTGTTTATGCTTGTATACTTTATTATGATTTGCGTATAAGATTTAATAATAATGTATAGGGACAGTTACATCAATATAGGCAAGATTGTTAAATCTTACATGTTACAATTACATTCGAATTTTATTGAGAACAAAAAATTAAGCTCGTGATAAATAATTGAAAGCAAATTAATTTCTTATCACAGAAAACTCAATTTTAGTGTAAATAAGTCATTATATAAGGGTTATATAATAAGGGTTATACTCTAAAATGAAATAATAGTAAAATAACAAGAAAATAATAAATGCAATAGACCGCGTAAATAGGGCAGTCGAACTTGCAGTACGGTAAAATTGCAATTTGACCGTTTCGTTGGTCCAGATAAGAGAGTGGTTTTACAATTGAAAATTCAAGCGATTGCATACAGAAAGACAATAAGAACAGTGCAACAGTACCTGGTTTTAAGCCAATTCATGGAGGACGAAATTATCTGTATATAATTATAAAAGGAGAATCTGACTGACAGACATATCAACGCAGGGCCTAACCTGTAAGGGTTAGAAATTTGAAATGTTGCACAGGGGTATCTTTATAACGTAGCGGAGCACTAAGAAAGGAATTTGAAAGTTCACCTCCTAAGGGGGTAAAATGAACAGTTAGTATTAACCAGGAACACATTTATTAGAAAAGAACTTATAAGAAAAAAACGGCCCTTTTTCATGTTTTCCATTTCCCATCAAAGTCTCGGTTAAATCCTAGTACATGTGGTCTGTAGCAGACCTGAAGTACCGCTATTTTATCGGCAGGGACACTTTCACTGCCGCACACACCTTGATCTTGTGATGGCGTTGTCAGGCGTGAAGCAACGAAATCGTCAATGGACTAATTGTTCCAGTCCAATCCTTTGGGTCACACGTGTAATTGATTTGTATTATTGCTATGCGTACGTTCGGAGATTTATGTAGTTGTGAGTTTGGTCGTTGCAACCCACATCTAATAATACATTAACTAAATGTAGCTTGCATCAAAGTCTTGGTTCACGTGATTTTTTGGGCGTGCATCACATCTATACTAATATTATAAAGCTGAAGAGTTTGTTCGTTTGAACGCGCTAATCTCAGGCACCATTGGTTTAATTTTAAACAATATTTTTGTGTTAGATAGTCTATTTATCGAGGAAGGCTATTAATATGAAAGTTCTATAAGTTAACGCGAGTGAAACCGCGGGGCGCTGCTAGTATACAATATATGTAAAAAGGGGCTAAAGTTACTTCTTACTTCAGCTACCAACCAGTAGACCCCATTTAAATCGGTCAAATCATTTTGGACATTTTACGGTACAAGTAGGTATTAACTGTGGGCGGTAGCCGGTACCCCACGGGCGATAAAAACAGCACCTCTCTTTGTACAAAATGTCAAAAGAAGCGACTGAGGTACCGAATCCAAAAGAGTCACCACCAGTCGCGAAGATACGCTGTGCGATTGCACAACGCAATCTAATAGGATGATGAATACGATTAGTTGTTATGTAGGTTTAAATTGTTTGATCAAAACTATTTTGTACTCGCTACCAGTCCCGGCGACGCATGGATAATGTATACTTTTACTGACTGGTCGCGCATTTCAGCCATTTTACATTTATTTTATACAGAATTGTAACATGTTTTAACGTTTTCGAACTCGTATGAAATATATAAAATCTTTTCCAGTTTGTGATAAACTGGAAAACTTGGTTTTAATCATTTTCCGTTCCAATACGAAATAAGTTATTAACCCTATGATAAGTTGACTTCTAATACCGTTACTAAATGCAGAAATACAGTAACGCTTAGTGGAGGTGCAGTCTAATCAAATGCCGTTGTCACAAACCAATGTCGCGTCAAATATTGTAAATTGTAACAGAATTGCGATTGCAACCACAAATCCTCGGATATTATCAAATTTTGAATCCACAAATGGCTGATACAGACCGGTACCTCATTATGTGAAATGGAGCGCGTCGGCCGGTGTCAACCGGTATGATGGACATTAGTCCATCATAGAATTGCTATTACTTCTTGCTGGAGATTTGAGTATTGTTCCTCGGCTCGTGATATACCGACTTTTTGCTTTACGTCCAAGCCACATCTTAAACCGCTTCAAATCAAATGGGTTGCCTGTTTCTGGTGCAATTATAAACATTGAAGCCGATATTTAGACTTACATTTTATTATAAAACATCATCATCAACATCCCGTGGGCAAATTTCTGGTATTAAATTTAGCATTTATCTTTTCTAGGGTTCGAGCTATTTTATCAAAATCTGTAATTGTTCAACAGTTCTGTCAAATAGTGTAACAAAAGATTCATAGCACTTGTTACTATATTACTTCCTTTACTAATATTAAAACGTGAAAGTTCATTAGTATGGATGTATGGAAAATGGTGGTTATTTTTTAACGCCAGATCATAGAAGCCAGATGGAATAACACGTAGCGTTCCATATTTTCCCGACACATGTTCTTGTGGGAAAGATCTGGCTGTTTATTTTTCTTTCTAGAATCGGCACGACTTGTTGCACAGCTTAGCTGTCAGGAAGCTCGAAGAATTCTTCTCGGAATACCAAGAGCTCCTTTAGGATGTAATAAAAGCCTTGTAGAAGCCTTTTTCACACGATGTAACTTTAATATTTAATGTCTAATGATGCGGTCTGTACTTCCATATAATATGACAGTGATTAATGTGTATGAACAAAGTCAGGATTGAGAAAAATGGGAAAGTACATTCTCTGCTTGCCTCTTGCCGGTGGACAATAGCGTAATTTGTTTTAAGTAAATATAATAAAAGTTCATATATTTAGGTATATGTTATAATAGTAACAATGTATTAAAACGTTTTTTAGATTATCATATCAGGCTAAAAATATACTTAAATGTAAACAGATCCTTATTATGTAATTTAAAAATGGTTGAATTATATATATATTTAAAATTTACATAAACTTTAGCATACTGAAAATCAAGCTGACAATATGTCTAACGTATTTCGACCTCGGCCTCCTGTCATTTGTATGGTACTAGTATTTGGTCCTCTGAAAACTTTGTACGCTCCGACTAATTACGGTCAAAGGCGAACTTTTCCTTGGTTTTTATGTTTTCTCAGGAACGTTAGAAATTAAGCTAAAAGGCAAAAGTATATTTGTTAATACCATGGTATAATTTGCCATAACGGCCAGTTTAGGCGAAGTGGTTGAAAGCAGAGTTGAAACGTGTGCAGTTACGTTGTGCATTAACAAAATATGGTTGCTTCTAGGTCTTTGTTATTTTTAATTACCCTAACATCTATATAACTCCTCATTACATATATATTACTAGCTGACCCGTCAAACGTTGTTCTGTCTTGACTATATAAATATAAGGCTATAAATTGAGACATTAATTACCTTATTGCTTAATTTGAAGCAAACTGTACACAGGGTGCAAAACAAAATTAAAATCGGTTCAGTTTAGAAGTTGATCCCGGAATAACATCGTGACACGTCTTTTAATACATAAAGATAGAAAAAAAACATGTAAAATATATAAGAAAAGTAGAAGAAAGAAGAGCAACAGAAAGAACATACATAAAGAGAAGATTTAGAATAGAAAAATGTCGATGGTTCTAAAGATGCCAAGCTTAGTTTAGTTTAAGTTTAATTATACAAAACATAACATAACGAAAAAGAAATCCATACTGACGCGGTTTCAATAAAAAAATATAAATATTAATTGTTCAACCTCGAGCGTTATATACTTTTCACGAATGTATACAAATAACCTATTGAATTTGATGTAGAGTTAGCAACATTATTTAATCTTTAAATGTAATGGTTTTAGAAAGTGTGATTGCTCGTAACAAATTTAAGGTTTTGTAGATCGATAGGATCTTTTGATTGCAATCTGTGGTTTTTGCATAATGAAATGTTCGGTATGGGCGGAGCTACCATTGTTGGAGTCTGCTGGCAGAATATTACCTACAAATATTACGTAAGACCACCGAGTAAGTTCGGGGCTTTAATGTAATAAATCAATGTCGTCACGACCTCGTGACCGAATCGAACAACTTCATTTATTAATACAATTTATGGAGCGTTTGGTAAGCTGAACAGGCAGGAACAGTAAAAAGGAATGCCATGGCTGTAGTACTTACTTGAATCAATAATTACAGTTGGGAACATTAATTATGGTGTTATAAAATATGATATAAAATTTACCGCCCTAGAACTGGAAGACGGTTTGGAGCGATATGTGGCACCATTAAAACTTAATTGGTGTATGTACTTGTTTGGATTGTATCAGAATATTAAAACGCGGACCAGACTGCACAGTAGTGTGATTAAAAGTATTAGTCATTTTGAAATTTTAATACGTTCGATTTTGCACTTGAAACATAGCAATCGAATTTAAATACACTAATTAAAGACAACATCGAAGAAATGTACAATCGGGACGCTAAAAATATCACTATTTCAGTTACAAGTTACTATTATTTAGACGACAAATGGAAGTGTGAGCAAATTTTCTCTGTCTCCTATACTGTTCTGTACCTAATACATGTCTTTAGTTGTCTTTATTTTTTATATTACTAGGTTGACAACAAAGCATTTACTCCGTGTGATTATATGTACCAGGTATAATCGTTATTGCAACTTATAGACGCTCATGTTATTAGCCTGATATCTAATGCATCGCCAACATTATTATATGAAATATGTCACACTGCCCAGTAGACGTCTGTACATCTCTTTCTCTTTCTCATTTAAAAAAAAAATGTGTTTTAATATTCTTTTTACTTAATAGACTATTATGCTTAACTATATATAAATTCATCATAAGTATCTTATCGGCCGTTGGAAGTCCACTGCAGTAGGTACATATGCCTCCCTTAGAAAGAGGGAATTTTTCCCACAATTGCTGTGCTGAGCAAACGCAGAGCGCTGCTTTCGCGACGGGGATGCTGCTGCATTTGAGCTACACTGTTTCAGATGGATATACCGCGAAATGTCGATTTTGGTACCTCAGTCGCTACTTACGACACCTGGTAAAGGGGAGGAACTATTCTTTCACAGCTTATATTTAAATTATAATATAGTAATTATCTTGGTGTCAAATTTTTAAAATTCTACCAAATGGAATACTTCACTTAACTTTCAAATGACGTTAGACTTAAATAAACCGTGTTTTATACCCATTTAAAAACATATTTTCGTGATGAGTAGGCCGTAAATGCGTAAATATTAGAAAATAATATTTGCTTTATTACCTCGGTATTTATGTCAGTACTGTATCCATTCATTGACAGTTACTAACATCTCTTTCAAATTAATTAATTATAACACCTACACTACAGTTTCATCTTAGTCTTAGGGTCCGTTAAACTTTCTGTTACATGGTACCAAAAATTGAGTACAAGTAAACTGGAAGTGGATCCTAGTAACATTTATAAAAAAAAAATAATTTATCTAAATAATAGTATATATTGTGTTCATATCTATGTTTAACACCTAGAAAATAAGAAGCGGTCTGTTTCTTTAGCAACGTGATTCATATCTAGAGGTCATAAATAGCTATCAATCTGTGAGGCCACATTGTAATAATAAATGCTTCATGTCGTTGTCGTCGTAAATCCACTTTTATCTAATTCCATCAACGTTCGGCACTTCTCTCACGTTTCTAATTGGCAATTTTCTCTTTCCAGGTATTACCTGCGCAAAATTACCTCGACGTCATAAAGTGATTACGCCGCTAGCATCGTTGGACGTCTCTAAAACTTGAAAGCACTTTCCAGTGATACAAAACGGAATGTGTAATGTACTTTAATTGAGAAATATACAGTATGGGTTCAGAAACGTTTTTGAAGGAAGGTTTCGGCTGCGTAACATAAACGCATTGAGTGTAAGTGTAACGCGATGTGTGTTAACTAGTGAGGAATTGTGAGTAAACATCTTGAAGATGGCGACGGCACCAGCCTCGTGTATGAGCACCGAACATGGATGCGTCATGTTCGACTGCCTCGTTCATCTTTGGGAATGGTACGTATTGTAGAAGTATGTATAACCTAAAATAGCAAGATCTACGTGGACCATCGAACACAAAGGTTCAGAGCACTAGTTGAGAAGCTAGCACGGGTCCAATTTCGGAATTAGCGTGCGTATCACACTTTGGGTCCAGGTATTTGGGTTACTCTTGTTGTGTCTGGTTTCCGTAAAATAGGGTGTACAATGTATGCGATATTGGGTCAAATCAATGAAATTCTGTACTTTTTAGATATAAATATTTTATTGTAAATTATAGTGATGACTTATGGCAGCTAAACGTCTTTGTCTGATGGCCTTATTAGCCTAAAGAGGCAGGGCAATGGTCAGAGACTCTTTGCGTGAACGAATCAGGAACAAGAAAATCCATAAAACTTAAGTTAAGCCCGGGGATTAGCAAGTAGAGGTGGCAGTAGGCGGGGACACTTAGTGCGAAGAACCGATGGAAGGCTGGTGGACGGAGATCACGCACCCCCACAAAGTCGACAGATGATCTGTCTAAGACGCAGTCCATATAAATTCGGTCCTATAAGAAACTACTACCAGCAGCATATGATGATGTGTAGGAAGCGCCCATCGGTGGGCGAACATTTATATTCGTGTGATAGGTACATATCATTACAAATACAAAATCTAGAGTGTGTCTAGTAACTTGATTTAAGTTTTCAAGGGTGTAAAGTGAATGTTAACGTAGTTAATATATTTTCTAGCTTGTCCGGTAGGTGATAGTAATATTGGTTAGGAACATGATTATCTGTACGGTTGTTTATGATATAGTTTCTTGTTCCTATTTTCATCATCATCATCAGCGTTACAGCCATTGGAAGTCCACTGCAATTCGGAGTCTGCCTACATATATGATCAGTTTGATATAGAAAATACACAATGCGTGAATCTATTTAACAGTGAATATAGTCGATATTCAAATACTACTTGATTGCTAATTGAGTTGTAATGGAGTGAATTTTGCCGGCACGTCGGATTGTACAAAGCGCATAGTGGTACTATCGGCGCGTTACATTTGCATGCAAACGGTTGCATTCGTGCACTCGAGCTCGAGCTTTGCCGACAGCTGCTTTAATATAGCATAGCGGATAAATATTTCAGCCTGGGATATTATTGTTCCATCTTCAAGTGGAAAGTGCAGCGGAGATTTCTTTTTTCTGTCTTTTAGATCATCATTTGTGCGATATCTATACATATAAAATGAGAAGCCGACTGACTGTCATATCAACGCAGGGCCTAAATTATAAGGGTTAGAAACTTTCAATAAGCAACGTACAACATTTTGCACAGGGTTGCTCCCCTATGTTATAAGGATTTTTTGAAAATTCACTCCCCAAAAATGGATAAAACAAAATTAGTATGATAATAATTTGTTGTTCTTGAAGTTATTCGAATGAAATTCAGTCTAAAGGTTGTTCATTTTCATGGAACAGGTGTAATATATTTTTATTATCCTTTTACTTATGGAGGTAAAAGGAGGGGTGAAATGTAAGTATGAAAGTTCTGCAATTTCATGCGAGTAAAACCATGGGGCGCTGCTAGTTACAAATATTTTTAGACTATGCTTTGAGATGTTTGTTGACAGTCAGTTGCAAACTGTAAAGGTAAAGAGATGTTGAATTATCGTATTTAATACAAGCACATTCTTGATGTTACTTTAATGATAAGATTGAATGACGAATATACACAATTTAGTTGAGTAAATTAACAAATATCTTGATCTGATATTGCACAATACAATTTGGTAGTGAGTAAAATTGTTAGTTTTGGCCAAATTTATTTCTATACATTTTCTATGCAAAGCTTGCCTGAAAAATATCTCTGAAAGACAAGATGTTCAAATGTTCTTCAATATATATAAATTAATAAATAATAAATAACCATATAGTCCGCATGAAGCATTAAATGCATGAAACTCGTAACATTACAAAGATGTCACTAGCGCATTACCAACCTAGAAGATGCTATGTCACATTACCAAGTAATTTCACTGCCCTTCAAACTGTAACACAATAATGCGAATATTGCTATTTGGGAATAGAAATAGGCGATAGAAATAGCCAATGCAGAAGACCTATTGTAACAGGTCTAACCCATGTAGAAAGATGCAATATACTTGTGAATTATAAAATTTTAGTTGAGGACGTTTATTAATATTTAAAAAAAAGTTTAATAGTCGTATTATTTATTTAGTTCATAACTACAGGATTTTTTAAAAAACTAGATTACGATAAATTTCGGAATACAGTTATAAAGCCATTCAAACCTTGGAAACTGCAATAACGACGCTGTTATAGTAGGTAATATTATTTTACAATTTCCGATGCATAAAGGGACGGATTTGGCCTACTTGTAGTTGTATTTTATTATTCTACAATGCATCATTGTTACGAGGATTAAAGTGCTTTTTAACTGGCCAGATAACATCGTTATAGAACAATATGCAAAAATAATAGCGGAGTTCCTAATTACCTTTGTTTTATTAATCTTTCGTATCAGCAACCTTTCAAATTATATAGTCATTGTTAAGTCGTTTTTTCATCATAAGCTTACGTTTAACTGCGTTAGTCTAAGATTATGATTCAAAAATATGTATCTAGCTAGAAGAGAACTATCCCCCCGTCCTTTTGAACTATCCATTTCTCACTAGACTCACTAGAGGTATTCATTTTCATCACTCTCACCTATTTTAACGCCAAATAGCAGTGTTCGCATTGCATAGAGAGGCAGTGCGAGTGCACTGCTTAAATGCGACATTGTATCTTGAGTTCACAAGGTTGGTGACACGCTAGTTGTATCTTTGTGATGACACAAAGGTTTAAAGGGTGCGATCTTAGTATCGTTTATCTTGAAGAGAATCCAATGCTCAATTTCTGACTTAAAAAAATCCAGGTCTACCTGGGAACGGATTTTTGATTCTTGGATCTTTGCACCAAAATTTATAAGTTCCCCGGATAAGTTGTTAAAGCGTAGCAAACAAACAAACTACCATAGTGTCTATTATTTTTAATAATTAACTAAATATAATAATAAAAAAATAAAATAGATAAAAAACTAATATCTCTGCTTTTGATATAATACTGTATAGTTTCGATTAAATTAATTTGATAATATTTTTTCGGATAAAAGTAACAAATATGTAGACATTCGCTTGCGCTTATATTATTACTGGGATTATCTTTGTCTAAACAGTAGTTTTTACCTACGTGACTTCGCCTAGCAAAGGAAGTCTAGTATATACATAAGGAATTCTGATTACAAAGTATCGTAACAACTCCTCCGGCGGCGATGGAACTGACGTCAGGAAAATCCAGCAGTAGGTTTGTCACTAAAAGTTACATCAGGACTACTTTTGTTTACTCTACAATGATATTTCTTACGTTCACTGTTAGTGATTAACGTCACAGCGACCAAGGAAAAGTGACATTACAGTTTTCTATCACAACATACTATTATAATACACTCCATTTGCCTCACTTTCTACTTCGAAA
This sequence comes from Heortia vitessoides, assembly GCA_020976665.1. Taxonomy (NCBI): domain Eukaryota; kingdom Metazoa; phylum Arthropoda; class Insecta; order Lepidoptera; family Crambidae; genus Heortia; species Heortia vitessoides. The sequence continues at coordinate 7,269,559 of JACJUM010002477.1, forward strand.
CCACAAAGTACATAATGTATAGATCATCTATTACTGTTCGGCCGCGTAGCTTGAGTTTGTAAACTTAATAATAATTTTCCAGTTGGTTGTCGCGCATCTGAGCAGCAGTAATAACAAGCTTAAGTTATGCTTAGTTAGCAACATCCGCGAGTGAATGTGGGAAATCGACACTTGAGTGAAACTTCTGACAGACGTTTTCGTTTAAACTTTATACGTATACGAGAATAAAGTCGGACCGTTCTCTTGTTCGTTTTATAGAAAACCGTGTAAGTCTTTAAGTAAATCTATGTTCATTACGTATCTCAATACCCTTTAGTAAAAAAAACGGTTTATTTATCTTGTGCGCTAGTAGTATCTAGTAGTGCTTGGAATTTGCAAATGCTTTTTTTTTTTCTTCTTTTTTTTTTTTTCGGATGAACCTAGTGCTGGACTAC
>JACJUM010002477.1:7272116-7307802 GCA_020976665.1 Heortia vitessoides
TGAGGTATCTCGCCAGCTTCCAATACGCTTGGTGAGATGGCGAGAGTTCCTCGAGCAGATCGCCCCACCGGGAATTCCGCACTTCGTTAATGCGCGCCCTTACAGCGTACTGAAGGGAGCGCATATGAAGGCGGTTTTCCTCGGTGCGGTAGACGAAGTAGGCCCGCATAGCGGCTTTTTTATCTCTAATGAGTTCCTTGACATCCTCGGGCAAGATCAGACGATGATTTCTCATCGCCGGAACCTGCTTGGACGCACCCCTGACGGCGTCCGTCAAGTGACTCGTTAGAGCTTCGATCGCGGAGTCAGTTTCCTGTCTGGTTTTGATCGTTTCCGGGATAGATTTCAGTAGGGGAGCGTCAGTAGCTGCGAGTGTTTTCCCGAGCTTCTTCCAGTCCACCACTGTCACCGTCTCCGGAGCCGAGCCTACGGGGGGCCCTAGTTGCAATTTGACCGGCATATGGTCGGACGACAAGTCATGAACAGTTTCTATAGAATGCAGCGCTTGCAAATGCAAATTTGTTCACACTTTTATATGTTTATTTGTTTTTGGGTTAAATCATAACATTACAATGTTTTATATTTTTAAATAGTATATCAGTTAGTTTAGTACATGTTATCAGCCATCTCTTGGATTTAGGTTTGAAAGGTAATCTGAAATTATCAACGGGCACTTGGCGATCACTTTAAAGGAGATATTGCATAGCATAGAGACCAAGCATAGCTTTATGCTTATTTTCCAAAATCTTTTAAAAGTTTTACTGTTATCTAATGATATATAACAAAGTGAGGATAAACTGTAATTCTGCGGTAGACACAATCATTCTCGCTATTGTAGTAGACGACAATTGTCGCGCAACAAACGTTGTGAGATAGCGGAAACCACGTGGAAAAGCCGGTCGCCATCAAGTTGCTAGCAACACATAATAGTTTCATTTTGCATTGTGTATAAAACTTGTTGGTATCAAATGAAATATATTTATACGTTTACATATTATTATAGGTGCTTGACGGTGCATTCAATTGTGTCCACATCTAGGTTCGAATATCACCTAGGATAAACATTTATGTGATGAAAAGTTGTGTGTGACCGCGGAATTTGTGTGTGGCTGTAAAGTAAGTCCTCTTCTGCCAGTAGTACGTAAGTACCTCTTTACCTTAACTTATATAAACTTTGAATGTCATGTTTATTTATATCGAATGAATGGCTTGAAAAATAAGTTTCAAGTTTCTAACTCTAAAAATAGCGTTACTTCCATACAACTTTTCATCCCCCTTTTCGACCCCTTATTTCCTTTCTCAGGGTCTAAAGATTGACTGTACTAAATATCATTAAAATCAGTTAAGAGATTTAAGCGGGAAAGCGTAACAGACAGTTATTATATAAGTAATTTATTCATTTGACATAATTGTAAGAATACAATTAAGTATAACATAATGTAGGTTATTATATGTAATTATTAATATTTAAAAAAGGGTCTCAAAAGCTTAAACAGAAGACTCTGGTTTTATGAAAGAAAATAATTAAGTAGCCCTCGTTTTGATATACATTTAAAACATTATTTTACGTTTCTGTCTGTGTATACTTATATATATATATATAAGTATTTGATAGACGTTGTCCTGTCCTGTACCTATGTTTATCACGAAAAAAGTATCGTATCACGTAATTTTTATATACAGAGTTGTATACTACTACTAACACTTGAAGAATTAAAATTTTTATTACAGTCTTATTATAACCATTAAACCGTTTAAGAATTCATGTATTTGTCTGAAAAAGGTTTGAAATGCGATATATCGTGGAGCCGCAGAAATTTAATAATTTACAAAGATATAGTTACGGGTTGAACTAAAATACTAACTAAATTGATACAAAACCTCCTTATAATTGGCCGGCTAAGCTTAATTGTATGTACTCTCTGCCTTCTAGGAAAACAGGCTCTGTTTGCGGTTCACCGCCGGAACAAAAATATACAGAGATTTAGGCTTAAAAAGGATGATGTTAGCTTTTGTCTGTCTACTGTTGAATATTTCAACGTCTCCTTTGTGGGTGCGTGGCCAAATTCCCGTATTCAATGTACAGTCAACCTTTTAGATTTGTTTTCGCTGGTTTATTACGATTGTAGCGTCCTATGTCTATTTATCATTAAATTTATTGAGTCTTGTTTGCCCAAGTTTGGATTTGACTTACTAAAGTAAAAAGGCATAGCTTTGACTATTTAAATGTGTTTTACAGTGTTCGTCCGGGACACATTTTTATACTACTGAACCGATTTTATTTTTTATTTGCTTACATAGGAGGTAAGATCCCAATTATTTTTCATGACAGAGTTTTATAGTTAAGACAGGATAAAGTCTGTCGGGTTACCTAATTCAATATATAGTTTTACACTTCATGGTATTACACTAACCATCAATGCTAACATATCCAGTTCTGTGTTATGAATCATCATAGCAGCCGTAAAACATCCGCTGCTGGTCGTATACCTCCTCAAAATAGGGGAAACTTTGCTCATAATTGCGTTGGACAATTAGCAATCTTAGAATGCAGATATGCTGCTGCCTTTCTTCGCCCTGTTGCATTTTAGCTCTTGTATTTTGAATAGATGTACCGACAATATTCGGTTCCGGTATCTCAGTCATGCCTCATATGAGTAGGTACTATTGTAGTCTAGTACCGGGCGATGAATACAAAGAATAAGAAGTTGATAAAATAATCTTTGTTATAAAAACGAAGAAATTTGTAAGTCCTATAGTCGTTTTACATCTGAGCCAAAGTAACACTTGAGGGTCAAAGTAACTCGTATATTTGTGACATATATAAACGTATTATCGAATATAAATAAAGAACAATAAATCAGGCATATTTTAATCAAGTTGCATCATTGGTTAAATAAAAGCTTTAGCATACTTCTACAGTCGAACTAACGCTTCTAGATCCGCATCGATTTAAAAACATATGCAAATCGATTTGTAGGATCGAACAAGATCTCGAGGAGGAAAATCTATTTTAAACGAAGAATACTTTGCAAAGTATTACCTACACGAACCTGATAAGAAAATTGTGGCTTACCAACGTATATGCTCGATCAATTTCGCTAAATGTTTAATGTTTAGTTTACAGAGCGCTCATTTCCATCGGTCACGTTCTACTCTAGCCATAGTTGAATGCAAATCGTCACCATTACAAACGGTTTGTGTGTGCCATCGAACCGTAGGTAAACAATCTGGGTCGTTAATCTAATCTTGGATCAAAGTTTTCGGTCGAGAGTGATGTGGATTTACATCAGTGCGGTCTTTTAGGGGTGTCTGCAAATGCAGTAACATGCAGTAATGCAGGTGTTATATTGATTATATACACGGTTTTTAATTTAACTCTTAAATTTAGTCTTTAACCTTTCTGGTTACATTTCGGGCAATAATTTTCAAGTGTCAAATATTACTTTAAGGTAATATTAGTGAAGAAAAAATATTTTTATGGATTTTATTTATAAATGTAAGACATTAAGTGTTGGGAATTTAGGTCAAAAACATAATACACTAAAAGCAGTTTACATTATGCTAAACGTTTAAATGTTGTCGTTACATATTTTTTTGTGGGACACGCTATTGTTACAGGATATCATATAACATTTCTGGAGCTTTTACTTGGTTAACCACTACATGTTGCATATTGCTTGCGTCGCTATCTTTTTAAACTTAAAAACTATCGAACGTTATGTATTTGGTTTAGTATATATTAATGCAAAATTAAATTTATTAGAGAGGATTAAGTGTACAATAACGAATTTTTTCTGCATTTTGGCTGAAATATGGGGATGGCTGCGTCCCGGTCGTGTTTTGCGTCAACGTTAGACACGACAAAAAATATATTTTTACGAAGATTTACTTTTTCCAATTTTGATATTAGTAAAGTCACTAAGAGACCAAACAGTATCTTGTCAAAAATATCGATTCGGAATCGAATTTATCAAATTAAATGACATAGGTATTTTAATGACATTATTAATGGACCTTTATTAAGTAGAAGTTCAATGAGATAATACAGATAGCAGCCCTATGTCGCCCTCAACGGTTGATCCACCGTTGCGGCTGATATGAAACAGTTCCTCCGATGTTGACACATGCGTGCTTTTTTGGAGACATCGGCATATTACTCAACACCGTATAGGTGTTGAGTTATATATGTGTTTACATTTGTATGACGACACTTCAGGGAAGATATACTATAATGTTTTAAAACTTACATGAATACCATACGTAAGTTTATACCATAGGTCATGGGATATGTTATTATTTTTAGTTCCTATACGGCTATTAAACAACCCAAGAGTCGCTGTGGTGTGCTGTTGGAATAGAATAGTACCTCCTTCTGTACCAGGTGTCGTAATAGGCGACTTAGATACCGAAACCGAAAAATGGCAGTATATCCATCAGAAACAGCGCAGTATAATACTACAGGGTGGGGGTGAGTATTCTCGTCGCGTAACTGCGCTCTACGATTGCCACCACGCCTGCCCAGCGTGGCAGCTATAGGCAAAATTCCCCAAAATCTTGGGGAGGCCAAGTCCAATGTCCAATAGTGAACTTTCTATAGCTGATATGATGAATTCATGAGTCTGAGTAATAATTTTGTTTTGTTTTGAAACGTTGCTGCATAAATTAAACTTGTCTAACTGGAAGCTTTAAAAAACAAAACCCTAATAAAATAATACTAATAAAAGTTATTGGGTTTAGTTATCTATGTTACTCTTTCACGCCAAAATGGCTGAAATGATCCATGTAAAATATGGCTTAGTTAAAAGTTGGAAAAATCTAAAAGCAAAGGCTACATATATTTAATTCCCGGAATAATGAGTTTTTTTTCATAAAAGTAGTAAGTAAAGAACGTATTCATAATGAAATCTTCCTCGAAACCACGATTGTTTGATTACAGAAGTTTCTAATAACCAAAGAGACTTTAATGAAAACCAGAAATGTCCAGCGAAAAGTATTCGTAATTCATATATAAAATTTAAAACTTCGTCATTGGGTGTAAAAGACTAAATTATTAACTTCCAACTAGCTATTACCGAAGGGAAGCGTCGCCCGCTTAAATTTCTTATGGAAAAGAATTCGTTTCGGGTTGCAAGGTATTACATATTCTTCCTTGAAAAATTTCACGACGGTCGGTTGAGTAGGTAAAGCGTGATGAGGTAAGAAACAAACTCACTTTAACATTTATAATATTAGTATATTTGAGATTAGAATTAGATGAGCTTTTACCAGATACCGCGTTTTAAAATCAGCGCTATCTGCTGATTTTTTGTTGTAACTCAAATTGTCGTTTCAAATCCCACGGGAATAGTTACGTTTTTTCGGAGTGAAAGGTATATTCACTACTTCGTAGACACTCTCATGACTAAACGGGCTTTGAGATAATTTTTAAAAGTGGTAGAAAACTATTATTGCAGCTTAAAAAATTTACGATGCTGTTAGAACACTATATTCCAGATAGCTTCGGCTTGCTGTTTAGTTACGTGGTTAAATTCTGGGTTAACGACATCGTGTGGACCTTAATGAGTTAACGAGCTGGTTATGACCTATGCGATAAATGAAAACATAGTAAGTTCTGTAAACTGTGTAAGTAATAGTAAATTAGAGTAGTTCGTAATCACGCTCGAAACTATATTGCTGGAATGGCGAATTTAATTTATAAATAATAAATATTTTTAATTTAACATATAATAATTTTTTAAATGTCGAAGTGTATGTACGCTTGTATAATAGCATTAATGAATAAATAAATTCCCTCTACACGGAAGTAAGTGCAAGAACATTTATTAAAGATTTATCAACAGATACATTTCTTTTTAGTTATTTATTGTTCATGTAAATATTTTTCTTGGGTCTAACCTTTTCGCACAGGATAGGGTCACTACGGAATGCGGCAATGGTTCCGTCAAGTGGATACTTTTCTTTTGGTTGTGTTTAATATTGTAACAAACATCAAGGAAATTGTTTCTCTATTAATAACATACATCACTAATAAAACTTTAAAAAGCGGTCTATCTTTTTAGCATGTCGCGAACATTTTTAAAACTAAAAATGGCATTTCAAAACCAGTATAACAATAGGTTCCATTAGATTGTTGTACCAACTTTTATAAACGCAAAAGTATGTTTTATTTTCTATATAATCAATATGCTTGTTTCGTTTTCACGGCTCAAGTGGTATATCGATCTTATATATAATTTTTTTTACGTTGTATAATCCGATTACATAACAGCTTGATATTATCAAAAAGGGCTGTTTTGAAGTGCGGTGGTTTAACGATTACTCGGATTGTTCTTTGTGGTCGCCGGGTTGTTCGTGACCTAACCACCATTTCGTTTCAGTTGACCCTACACATATTATTTTTGGCATTATGTTTAAATCTGTGTCATTTGTCACTTTGTCTAGACATTATAAATAATGGTTGGATAGCTTCATTTTCAATCACACGGCTAGCCGTAATGTAATATTACGGCTATCCGTGTGATTGAATGACGTATGATGCCGTATACATTCCGGCGGTGTTTTACTTAGCCACATTCAATCCGGCAAAGTATTGAACTGCTGCATTTTAAAGTTTTTCATAACAGGTAGTTGTAATGTAATTGCGGTTTATACAATCTGACTGCGGCAAATAGACTATTTTGATCCCTGAAAAAATCTATGGAACACCATATAAAGCGAAGTCCGGCCAAATAATTCACAGTAAAAGTAGAGGTAACAAATAAGATACCTCTACTTTTACTATAATTATAAGAAACTGTTTATTAACTGCTTAAGAATGTCTAAACGTGCGTACATATACATTACCTTGGATCGATAACATTACTATACCTATGTAGAATATAATAAATTATTTATAGGACCGTCTAGCTTAGGTTTATGTATGGTTGCACAAGCAAGGACTATGCACTCAACTGTGCACTAACAATTATGTTTTAAATACAAGTAGTATTTTATATTCGCCTAAATAGTTTGTAATATCACTCTACGAATAGCCGATGTAAGAATATTATAGGATCGTTTCGCTTTTGTTTAAAATACAATATCATTTTTCGCTTGAACATTAGATGACCTGTGCTGCCTTATCCTCACTAATATTATAAACTCGAATGTTTGTGAATTAATGTATGGATGTTTTAATATATGTGTGTATGTTTGTACTTCTTTCATGCCGAAACGGCTAAGTAGATCTTAGTGAAATTTTGCACAGTGATTATTGATGTACTGAAATATAACATAGGATACATTTTAACCCCAAAATTATATTTATCTATATGAAATCGACACAAAATTTTGCTTAGTAATTTTTTTTCAGAATATAAACGAATAATAATTATAAAACACCTGACATCAAGATGCATACAAGCACTTGTGTTAAGGACATTACAGAACAGAAAAACCATAAAAATGATACTTAAATACACCATTCACACACAGATGCAGAATGAAAACAAATATTCATCTTATAAATATTTGTTCTGAGTGGGGATCGAACCCACGGCCTTTGACGCATAAGATAGAAAGACTACCAAATGCGCTATCGGCCTCGTCTTGTCGTGAATGTATAATTCACGAATTTTAGACCAAAAATGGTAAGAAAATATTTAGAATGAAAGAACTATAAACTCCGAAGATTATAAAAACAAATATACTCGTCTATAGCCTATAACAGAGTTTTGCATGGATGTTGAATGTAGACGACACAAGCCACATCTCACCTTTGACTATTACCTGAAGCTACATAAATGAAAATATTTAAACTAGAATGCTAGAAATGGCTTTTTAATTACTATTTTATATTGGCTCGCCGAATACAAGTCGGCTGCAGAACATCATCTTAAACAATCTCAGTGTCTCAAGTCGAAAGTCTTTATGGACTCAGATCAAAAATGGGGTGATCCGTAAAATACCAAAGTTACCTTAAAAAATACCTAATGGATTAGCAAGTTAAAGTGGCAGTAGGCAGGGCACTTGGGACGAAGAAGCAATGCCCAATGGAGGTTCTAGAATGGAGACAGTTGGACAAACGACCTTATTTGAATCGTACAGTCGCGCCGGATGCAGATAGTGGACGTCCTACGGATTTTCCTGTTGATGATGACGTTTATACATATATATATATATATATATATTACAGAAGCTGGCTGACATATCTACGCAGGATCTAAACGAAAAGGGTTTGAAACTTAAATTGAGTTCTAAAAAAGTATTTTTGAAAATTCACCTCCTACTGGGGTAAAACGGGTGAGCAAAATTAAGTTTTATTATAATAAGTGATTCAAATGAAATTCATCATAAAGGTCCTTCGTTGAAAATCATGAAAAACGTAAAATTTTTTTTTCAAATTATCTCTAAACGGGAGTGCTAAGCTAGTATGAAAGTTTAAGACTTTAACGCGGATGTAACCGCGGGGCACTGCTAGTTTTCTATTAGAACAAAAGCTATACAAACTTTATGTATAACTATTTTAATGAAAGAAAGCTACAGTGGAAGTAAATAAGTCCATGCGGCTTGTTAGCACACCGAATAGCTGTTCTGTGTGCATGCGGAATTACGGATTGAGCAAATAAAGTGTAAATAGATACAGATAGCCCACTACACAAAACGTGAAAAAAGTTTTCTGCAAAGAAACGGGCGGTCCCGAATACTAATGCCAGTAGTTAGCAGCCTTATGTAGCAGCAAATATTTACAGCCCTGAGCCATGTCTAGATTGTACCACCGTTCATATAGTATCTTAAAGTTAAATCTAGTCGTCCGGTCCCTATTTGTACAATTTTAATCACTTTAAATATAACCGCAGTGCTTTAATTATCTTCTTATGAGCCTGACGTGAAAACGTCTTTTAATTTGCTTGAACAGTCCATTCAATAATCAGATGACAATAAAAACTGAGTGTAGAGTAGTTTGGTGTATACTACTATAATTTGGATAGCTGCTTCACTATCACATCAGCACATGTACCACGTGGTATCTAAAGAATCAATGAAAGATGCAGTAATTAAATATTTATTAATTGTGTTGCCAATGGTAATGATGTATTCATGTGTAAACAGCCATGAGCGTACATGCGTACACATCCAATTTTTTTCTTTATTTTATTATAAATATATCGATAATTGTGCATTACACATTGTACGAATGTAGCTATGATATTCTTGGACTAGGGTACAATACATTTTTACAGGGGTTGTTTCCTCCAAGATAAGAAATCTGAGAGTATTTCCTTAAGAATTTGTGTTGACGGGCTATTACCGATTACTATAAAAATTAATATAATTGTATACCTCTCTCGATGAAGGAACAAGTTTCGTTTGTACTGACCGGTCCACCTGACGCATCTATTTTGTGGTATTAGTTTAGTAGAACGTGGCGTGTCGACGAATTCGTCATTCGGTTCTAGTCGCCTCGTACCCGGATGGGTCTCTGCTCAATGGTTCGTAGATTTAATGTGCTTGTCCTATTTTCCTACAGTTGTTGTTTGTGTTTGATGTAAAGCGTTTTCTCAATTGTGGATCGATTCATACCAGTAAAGGTAGCTGCTTCGATACATTTTAAACAGTGTGTTTCAATGAAATGCCAAAAGGAAATCATCTTTAACATTTTATTAAAACAGTGAGTTTCAATGAAATGTTAAAGTTGTAGATTCGTGACTGATAAAAGCTTGAAATCCTACGAGTATTATAAACGTCTTTCACGTTAGAACCGTTAAACAGATCTGGATAAAACTTGACACAATCATAGGTTATAGTGAAATTAAACTTCACCACGAGTATTCCGGGTAAATGGGCGGGTAAAAGGCACGGTCTGCGTGAATCAAATTTGCAGTCATTAATTTTTTTGGAAGAGATGATATTTTTTTACGTAATTAAGTAAACACTGAAGTCGCGCGCGGTAAGCTTTTACAGTATCGCTAAAAATAATCGCAATATTCAGTTTAATATCTTAAGAAGCAATATTACATAATACATCATTTGACCTCAGAGTTGTATAATTCAAGTCACAGATGCCTTCTCAGTTCCGCCGTAATAAATATCTTGAATGAAAGCGAATGCTCTCAGGGCGACCTCCAGTATTCGGTTACTATTTGAAGCACGCGGGGACATCTGGCGAAAATTGCTGTCTTGCCGGTCGTCCCTTCACTCGGCTGCATTCATTACCGTTGACTTACTGGCACTTACATACTCTCTGATCTTTTTCTGGGAATATTCAGACATATTTAGGGAAAAAGATCGTCCTTCTCTTTTATTGTAGCAAAGCATCATACTGATGTTTTTATGATATTTGTAGAAAGCTACTTATATGTAAAAAGTATTGGACTTGATCTTTATGGAATTTTAAATGCAACACATGAAGCAAATAACATATTTACCGAGCACAAAGTCCCGATCGTTTTTTAATTAGTTACTTTTGATTCAATTGACAAAGAGCACTTACATAAATATGTCAATCATTCATAATTATAAAAACAGTATCTAAGTTAAATTTATTGTCGGTACAGAATGGAAAATTCAAACTATCTGTGGAACGAAGATAAAAGATCGACGTCATTTCTTAAAGATGTTCTCTTATGATTTCTAAGCGATAAACGAGTTACTTTTTTAAAGAACGTATGTTAAGGTTAACCAGGAAGAAGTTGCTTATCTCAATATCCGTTTATTTTTCAAATTAAAAGATTATTGTTGAGCATAACGAGTAACTAAAGATATAAAATCTTTAACAACAGTAAAAAAATGCCCTCGTAATTTAGTTTTAAAGCATCCTACTCGCTTACATTTTGACCTGACCCCTTATTAACTGTTTTCAACCCACTAACTTAATCCAACTGGTGTTGCTGGATTAAGTTTGTGGGTTGAAAGTCGAAACCATTTGTCGAAGGAACATTACGCGTCATTTCCAATTGACCCACTTAGATACCATATATGCTGTTTAGGAAACTAATTTAAAAAAAAATCTTGTTAGTATTATTTGGAATTCTTAGGAGGGAAAGACTTGACTAAAGACTAAAAAATGGCGACTATTTAATTGATAGAAAGGTATGTAAAATTACTTTACTATGTTATTAACAAATAAATATATTTTATTTTTTTATTCCACTAACTTCAATCTGTGTATATAAAATGAGAAGCTGTTTGACTGACTGACTGACATCAACGTAGGGCCTAAGCTATAAGGGTTATTAACTTAAAATTTTGCACAGGGGTTCCTTTTATAACGTAAGGAAGCACGAATAAAGGATTTTTTTAAATTCATCCTCCAAGAGGGTTAAACGGGGGGATGCAAAGTTAGTATGAAACTTAGCTTTTTTGAAGTTATTTTAATGAAATTCAATAACAATAAAGGTTTTTCATTGGAAGTCATGAAAGACATGTAAAATATTTTTTCGAAAAATATGCCGTAAAGGAGGGTAAGGAAGAGTAGGGGGGGGGGGGGGTTAAAGGAGAGTGCAAAGTTTGTATGAAAGTTCTAAAATTTAACGCGGGTGAATCCCCGCGGCACTGCTAGTATAACACAACGATACCTCCACTTTTTTTGTTTCAACTATCATTTATATTCAATTCATTTGTGTTATTTAAACAAATCTTTTAATATGAGGATGGTGTTAACGTTTCATTCCTATATTTTATCAAAAATATATACAGACCATTCGTTCTTGCTTTTATTAAGACTTCCCTTAGATTTTGCTGTACTAAATATCGAAAAAGAAAGAACTCTTGTAGTCAAAAGCAGTTTGTAATTTCATTATTATTATATTTTAAGTTATGTCGCCAAGTTATACGGTAGTTTTTGGCGTAACCAGGATACTGCACAGATTCCTTGTTAATATTCTGATGTAGAATTTGAGTCATTCGAACTTTCTCTTGGTTTCGTACCGGGAAACTCAAGTTTTTTTACAACAATAAACCAGACTTTCCGATGGTTTCAACAGACTATGTTAAAGCCTAAATAAATATATAGCAGCTGAAACCAAGAGTCTCTTTTTCAAATCAATAGCTTAGTGAAGCTATTCTGCATTTGGTTAGGGAATGTTGGGCTGCATTATTGAAAAGTCCAATTTAAGGTAGCTTCAAAGTTGCTATTCCCAACTGCCATGGCACGGTGCTGTTATTATTATTTTTATTTAGTCCGAGATTGTAAAATATCATATTCATAGGAAAATTTTGGGTAGCACAGTAGCCCCGAGTAGAGTTTACATAAGGTAGATATCATACAAAGGTCGGCTGTATTGGTACCTCACTCTCAGCTATTTCTACCGCCAAAACCATTGCTGTGTTCCGCTTTAAAGAGTGAGAGCGGCAGTGAATTTACGTGGTAATGTGACATATTATCTTTAAATCACAGGATTGGCAAAGCGCCGCCTGTATGCTTGTTTATCGACCTGGTCGAATAATATAAAAAAATAATAATACGTTTCTATTCTACTTTAGATTGGGTTTTTGAAGCTAAAATCAGATACAACTTGTTTACAATTAAAATAGTGGTTTTCAGCACTATACACGTTAAAATATAGCTTAATTAAAACGACGTGGAAATAGTAGCCTCGTACAAGTTATTTCCATTGGTATTATGGTATAATATAATTTGTGATTAATATTGTTTACGTTACAAAAGTTTACAGAGTACAAACATGTTTTAATAAAATCTACCTGAAATTGAGACAAAAATATTAAAATAATGTAATAACACATTCGTTTGACCAACTGTCTGACTGTCTGACATATCAAAGCAACGCCTAATGAAATTTTGCACTTGGTTTCCTTTTGTAACAAAGGGGAGCATTAAAAAAGCATTCTTTTAAACTTACCCTTTAAGGGGGTAAGACGGGGGTGCAAAGTTAGTATAAAACTTTGCTGTTATGAAGTTATTTTAATGATAGCCAGTATCCATGTTTTTCATAGAAAGTCATGAAACATATGTAAAATGCTTTTTCGAAAATGACCCCTTGAGGGGATAAAAAGGGGGTGCCAAGTTAGTGCAGAAAGTTCTACAATTAAACGTGAAACCGCTGGGTACCGGTAGTTAAGCTATATATAGGGGACTATAGTTTGATAGTATAAAAGATATAAAGATAAAAGCGAATTTATTTGCAAATGTAAATAGAAACATCAAATATTTTTATATGTACGTGATGGTTGGGAACCGATCGTTTCGGAGTATTGGTGGCGGGGAGTATCGCTGGTAATGATGATGTTATATCTGACCTATATTTTCTCGATAATCGAATTGCTCCACACCTTCTCTAGCCTGTAATTTTAGCGAGCCGCTATCATTTTCACTTCTTGCGTAACATTTCACAGACGGCGCCATATTTGGCACCGAACACCGTAAAGAAGCGGCACGTACAAACTCCTTGTTTTTCGAACAAAGCGGCGTTTGTTCGCTCATGCGATGATAGCTAATTGGTAAAAGTATACCTTCTTTGTCCACGCCAACAAGAAAGGCAAATAGAGAAGTAGCAGTGGACCTGAATCACGATCGGCGGCAGGGCTGCGGCCTGTAGGTACTGTTGGCCCAGTTCCGGAGTAACTCTAGTTCATAATTTGATAGTCGCAGATTCTTTTCTAGCAGTATATAATTATATTAGACTAGTAGCACCCCGCGGTTTCACCCGTGTTAAATTGTAGAACTCTTATACTAACTTTACACCCCCCGTTTAGGGATGATTTTCGAAAAAATATTTTACTCGTGTTTAATGACTTTCAATAAAGAGAAGAAACTTTATGCTGAATTTCATTCAAATAACTTGAAAAACAGCCAAATTTCATACTAACTTAGCACTCCCGTTATACTGATTTAAAAGGTGAATTTTTAAAAATCGTTTCTTAGGGTTTCTCTGCGATATAAAAGGAACCTCTGCGCAAAATTTAAAATTCCAAACCCCTATAGTTTAGGCCTAGCGTTGATAAGTCAGTGATTTAGTCTCTTCCTTTACATATACATACTTAGGTACCTACAGATACGCTGTAAATACTTCGTCGTTTGTTTAATTCGTTATTAGTTACAAAAAATAAACCAACTGTGTCATATGTGAAATCTCATGTTCAGAATTTATTAGGACAATGTAAGAAGACAATAACATAGAAGATGAATTCAAAGTATGTATTCAAATAGTACTGAATGCCCTTTCACTTATAGAATGTCATATTATCAGCTATAACTTTTTATATATAAAAATTACGTGTGTGCGTTTGTCCGAAATGAGCTTGAAACCTTGAGGGCACAAAACCAATTTCAAAATGTTTTTACTTGCTGTGTACAGTTTGATCCAACTTGTAAGATAAGACAGTTTATATCACAATTTAAGACAGGACAATATCTGTCGGGTTAGCTATATATATTATGTATACAGAAAATGTATCTGTTTGTTACCTTTTCCCGACGAAACGGCTGAAAGGATCTTATCGAAATTTATCAAAAGAATTGCTAGAACCGTATTAAAGGATCATACTTTTGATCCAGGGAAAGTTCCTGCGGGACACATTATAATGTGAAGTCTACTCAAATGATATCACGACGCAAGTTATAAATGTTTCTGCCCACGTCATGTTATTTTACTATGTAGAAATTTTTTTACTAACGCTTTTGAACCTATCCCTTGTATATTTTAATGTTGTTTATTTGGGTTAATTAATTATTTTTTTATTTTAATTTATAATATTTAATTTAAAAAAAAACACCCATCCCTAAAGCATCGATAGTAGGGCTGACCCACTAGTGGCTATGAATTGCTATTGTAAAAAGTACCAAAGCCATGTTGTTTTAACCTGTTACCGTTTGTTTCACTTTTAGCCTTTAATTAGAGTAGTTTTTGTAATCCGAAAGTTCGTTTCTTGTTTGTACCCACTATTTTTGTGCTGTATGACGTACCTTACAAATAGTATATAATTACTGATTCAATTGGTTTATTTGGAGTACCTTTTGATAAAATAATTACCGTTATTATACATAACCGGAAACTACAATTTATCTATTTCTCACCTATTTTTACTGTAATGTACCAAATGTTTAATGTAGATATGGTTTATTTATACTACACATACATTAAAGCCGTGAGCGATACCTAACGGCTTTAATGCCTGTATAATGTACAGTAGAATAGTATGTCCCCCTGTACCAGGTATCGTGGGAGGCGATTAAGGAACCATAAATGACAAATAGCTGTATTATAGGTATCCCACCGTGTAATTCAAATGGGATGGGGATGGGAAGCAGCTACCCCGTCCCGAAAGCTGCGCTGTGCGAATGTCAACACGATTGCCCAGCGCGGCAATTAGTATTTGGTGAGGCCTATTTCCAGCAGTGGACTTCCAATGGCTGTATTGATGAAGCATCCTTGACGAGCGTTTGTTACAAAAAATCATAAAAATAAAACCCTTTTGAAGAATATCTAGGAAGAGCTACCAAATTTACTCACCCAGATAAATTTATAGTGACCGTTAACGAACCCAGTATTCAAATTTTGATCAACGTTTTCTTTTCGAGTCACATATTCATACATACGTATACAACCTTATACCAAAACCTCTGTCTTTTTCACTCTGCAGGAATTCAAATTACCTTATCGGCACGCAGTCGGCCACAGGTAAAACCACTATTATCCTGTGAGAATGTAAATCCACAAGTTCGTTGATGATTTTATTGGTTTCGAGGACAATTTTCATTAGTTGCTTTATAAGTGTACTGCTGATGACGTATATCGTTATCTCTTTTCTACTTTAGCTCATTTATATATCTATCGCAAGCGCCTCCTCCCACTCGCAGGCCCGCCGCGGCGCGATCCGAGTACGCTACTATTTCACCAGTCGACGGCGAACTGCCGTATGCGTTCATACTAAATACAAAGCGGTAGGATCGGTTCATTTCAAAAATCGACACAAAACCAAATAAAAGTGAAAAACATAACTTAAAATATTCATCTAAATAAAACTAAATTATAAAAGAAAAATAATAAATAGTGTACATTTAAAAATATAGTAAATACGGCAAACGTAACATAAAGCGAGAGGCCCGCAAAAGTTTTCGTGTTTGGTGTTAAGTGTAGTGTACGTTAACTTATTAGTGATAGCAGCCCAAAAGTTAAATGAAGCACGATAACATATAGCTGAAGAGGATTTAATGCCGCCAGCGTATAAGGTACAGAAAACCGGATATTCTACTAGTTGCTAGACACAGCGGTACGACTAGTTGTAATGGCTGTAATTATAGTTATATTATCTGGCTTTTAAAAAGGATAGCGTTCTTCCAGCGAGCTCAAAAGGTTTCTGATATTTCCCCGAAGCGTCTAATTTGTGTTGGTCCGGGATGTAGTCACGCAAGCTTCAAATATTTGTAGTTGAGGAGATAAACATTGGTTGCAGTGGGCGATGCACGCACCCTAATGCGAGTGGTGGCCAGGTGTGGCGTCAACAGGTGGACTTCATTATAGTTTATTTGTCTATTTACAGGTGCGAAGAGTCTGTTGCCTCTATTTAATACCACGTTTTTTCTTTCAAAAACCTGTATTGATAAAGGTGTGACAAACACCTGCCAAAATTAGTCATGATGCATTGCATTGTCCTAAATGCTAGACAATACCGTGCTGTTGTAGAACAAAGTAAATGTTGATAAAATAAACTCTCAGCGACAAAAACATGAATTACGATTAACACATTTTTGACCCTGTAACTTAGTATACTAAGCGTTATTATGAATAACCGAAATTTACAAAGGATCACTAAATGCAAACACAAACGAGTTCGTGATTCAATGTCTATTGAAGCCTCACATTGTTGACTTTTTGCCCTCAGACATTTTCCAGTTATATATTTATGTTATGACTCATATCCACGTGACTAAAATCAGCTGCTAAAAATTAAAGATACCTAACACAACTGTTGGGTACAACGTTAAATAAGAACGTGGCTAAATGTGTCTTCAGTCATCTGAATCCTTATAGTGTTTCTAGGCACGTCTTTGTAGCAGGTAGTTGTCGGACCTTTCGCAAGATTTTTTTGTACCCGGACCTTTGTTCGATGGTGGGACTGATTAGCCGCAGTGTAGTGCCGTGCGAAGATTTGTTTGCCCGGCTTTTGTTGTTATTGTAGGTACCCATACGCCCTTTTGTTTTTTACGGTGCACGTATCCTTTCTAAGAAGCGTTTAACGATCATATCGACTTCTAAGGAGTTAGGCGGCAACTACTATGGCACGGTGGCGCTTAATTCTCGGTACTTTTCATTTATAAGTTATTGTACTAAGACGTAACATGCAGTTACTTTTAGCACATGTGTTATGGGTTCATTTACTGTAAAGGTATACCTTGTTAGTAACCATCATTAAAATTTACAACATCCCCCATTGTATCAAGTTACTTTCGAAGTTTCACATTCCACATTGTTCTATGAAATTCTTAATCAATCTCCACCACAAATTCGTACTAAACTCGTCCATTAACTATATCTTAAAACTTCAAAAGAGTCTAAGAGGATTATTTGTTATATGGGTACTTAAGTTAAAATCTCCAAGTTCCTAAGGCATTCGAGAGTGTATGCACCCCCGCGCCTCCACCCGCGGGGTGAGTGCCCGCTCTTCGACGCAGCACAATCTCGACAAAAAACCTTCCTTCCTTTATAACTTTTTATTGTTTCTTACAAATAACAAACATCTGTTAATATCACGATGGAATTAATTAAAGTGACGCCTTTCTTTAGATGCCGTAATAGGTTCATCCCGGAGATTACATTCGTCGGGATATGCTTTGTTTCCTTTCTAATAAACGGCTCCGCTGTATAATTACGCATGATGGAAACTTTTTATTACGAGAAAGCAACACTAGCTAATGATACATTTTAAATAAAAGTAGTAGACACTATGAAATAATTATTTTCTTCATATTCACTACTCTAAGAAACTATGTTTTTATAATGGTTTTGATATTTTTTTTACCTTTAGCAGTTTCCTAAAAAGACATCAATATCTTCAAATTCTGAAAGCGAGTAAGATCGGCTAAATCTATTTGTTCTGGCTTTTAAATCAGTCATCGAAACTAGGTCTGTCTATGGCGGATATTGGAAAAGTTGAATCGGCGACTCTGTGAAATATCGGTTGGTTTGGACTTTTCTATTCTAAAAAAAAATTACTTCGTCTTCCATTAATCAATCACTGAATTTTTTTAAAAAACCTACTCACTTACATTAACCTTAAACCTACTAACTAAATTCGTTTTGTAAACTACTATCTTCGTTAACTGCAACTCTTTTTATATTACAGATAATTTTTTTTTAAAAATTATAAATTTGTTTAAACGAGACTAGGAATGCAATCTCGGATTATCTTCGACGTATTTTTACAACCCGTATTCGGTGATCGTTTTTGCGAATTAAACAGAAGGTTCAGTTACAATACAATTATCGTAACTCAAAGAAGGTAGGTAGTAGATTTATATCTGAGAAAAGCAATGAATATTTTATTGCATGGATTACGGATGAGATCGACATTTAACCCATGGCATATTGCAGAATATAGCGAGGCGAAAGGAGCGGAGGAATGTGGCGGCCGTCCCTGCAATGCCGTCCAAATAACCTCTTACTATTTAATCTAGAAATACTTTCATCTAAACTTTTTGCGGAAAGCAATTCTCGCGACGAACCGATTTAAACAAATCTTTAGAGAATTGCAAGATAAAGAGTCACCTTTTAATTAACTAGCTCCTTTACTGTATATTTAAGCTACAAGATAATGCCTATATATTCATATATTTATAAATTAGAAGGTTACCTTTGGAACTATTTTCAAATGACAGATTTTTCCGCCTACACTACCGCAAATATAATAACTTCCTTATGTTGACACTATGTTTATATTATGACACGAGACATTACTCGGAAATCGCTAACCTTAAAAAGCGGATATAAGAATAGCCGTAAGGAAAAAGCCGACATGCTATAAATTAGGTACTTATAGTCGGTTGATGAACGTACCTACGGACATGTTGCAGGTGCAGGAGCGGGTCGATAGGTACCGCAGGCTGCTGCGATTGCGTCAAACCTACATCCAGGCAGTTCGTAATGTGCAAGCATATTTGGAGCACAAATTTTAGTCGTAGTTTTGTCGCTCGTAATTGCATTAACAACATTCCTTGCTACGTGCTTTGGACTTGAATTCGGAGCTAGGTACACTTTTAGTTGTTGCCAAGTTTGTCTTTGGGACTATAAAGAGTAGTAATTACATCTAGAGGTTGGGAACTTGGGAATAATTACTATAGATATTTGTCTGTATATTTGGTTTAGCTAAAATATGGTCCGGTCCCTGCTCAATCACAATCACGACATCAAAATTGTACTACATTAAACCTCAATTTAAAAACCTCAGTGTAGATTTTACCTTATTCACATTTTCCTCACAATTCACTGTGCCAAAGAAGATGCAGTTAAAAATATGCTTAATATTTAGGCACTTTATATCATAAAAATGTTGCTAATAGACACATGTCGGTAGTATTTAGTTTCTACCAACACAAGAAACAAAGATGATATATTGCAGGTTGAATTGGTCAGCAGGCTGTGGGTGTGAAACACCTGAATCTCTCATAGAAAAGAGTTGCCGTTAGTGGCACAACTACAGCACGAGTTTGTTTACCGACAAATATCCGAGGGCTTGCCACACCGAGATGATACGGGATAGGTCCAGAGCACTGCAGATAAGACAGATGAATAAATGTACCAAAACGGTCAGGAACTGCTATTTTCAGGAGCGCCGGCTTCCTGTGTCGTAAAAATAGTCGCGAAGTCCATTGCGAAGTCCAGAAAGGAATCGATTATGAAATCTTTAGCAGTTATGGTTTTAAATTATATTTGTTCTGCAATCTATCGGTTGCTACTGCTTCGTTCAAATGGGAGCATTATAAATGTAAATTTTGTCGAATTAGCTAAAAGTTTTGCAATAATGATAAATCAAGCTGATTTAAAAATCAATGTCTTCCCTATCCTATTAATATTATAAACGCAAAACCAAAAAAACTCCTTTTTTATATTAAACCAGGTGACAAACAAGCGTACAGTCCGTGTGATAGTAAGCATCGCCGTAGCTTATAGACCCATGTAGTATATTAAGGTTATCACAAGGGCGCTGCCAACCTTGGGACTTGCAGATATTATGTCACATTACCCAGTAATATCTTTGCCCTTCAAACCGGAACACAGCAATGGTTTTAGCGGTAGAGTGAGTTACCAATGCAGACGAATTTTGTATGTGCCTAATGTAATTAGTTAAGTTTCCATTAAATGTGTGTATTAGTTTCTCCGTTTAATTTAACACTTAGTGTACAGTATATGTTTGCAGTTAGTTAAGCCTTTCTACCGAATTCATTTCGCGGAAGCAAAAAATATGTTTTTTATTATTACTAAAACTGATGGAACAAGAACTATTTAATAGCTATTCTGTATTAAAAGTTCTATACTCTTTGTTATCATAATTTCATTGTGATGGCCACAAGACGCCGTGAATGTTATGGCCACAACAAGTAGTAAAATTTCACGGTTGTTAACCATGATTTATGGACGTACATAATTATATCACATATACATAGAGATCTTCTCGGAAACATGTAGAGTTTAGACTGCAAAGAATCTTGTAATCTGATATAGTAATGGTGTACTATATTAAGTACGTGATAATAATGTACTTAATGATATCGTTTATGCGAATTACAATTTTTTAATTGTCTAAGAGTAGATCTTGATTATCTGTTATACACGTAGAATAAATTATTTCAATTTTGAAATACATAATAACTTTATTCAGATACGCGAATTTAAATAACTGAGCAAAAGCAATAGTATCAACCAATAAAAATGGGTCTAAGATATTATGTATCTTGGTTTTTATTTAAAAGTCTGAAATTCGAATTGTGTAAGTACCTAGTAAAATGTCTGTACAAACGACATGTAGTCGTTGTCTAGTTTATATTTTCATTCCATACACGTTCGACGTTTATTTTGCGCACATGTATAGTTTGATGAATTTAACGGTGTACCGCTGCTTGAATACAGAATCCGATGTAGCTCAAGGATGCGAAACATTAGTGTTGGCGAAAATAGCTGCACTTTACATGCAGGCATCTTTTCATTTACTTTTTAAGATACCCAATTAACGTTGGTTTTACAATCTTCTAAAGAACTTCTTTACAATAATTAGTTACTCATTCGCTTTTTTGTGTAGGTAGTGATTTATCTAAGTTTTTTGAGGAATTTTCCTTTTTTTGTGTACTTTCTACTGATTTAACAAACATTCTGTAAGTATTGTTCATTACCTTAGCCTATTGATAGAGAGGCTCTATCTCTATTTCGCAGAGCAAAGCGCCGCTGACTAGGGATTGACCCTACAGATATTAAGTTATGTCACATCAGTAATTGCACTGATTCGGTCATCCTTCTAAAACCATAGCACCAACATAATCATCATCATCGGCAAAAATCGATGAAAGTTCAGATAATTTTTTAAAGTGACGCACCTGAGAAATACAACCTGCTTCATACCTCTGAAGTCTTGAGTGTTGAAATAAGCAAAACTCAACTGGATGGTTATTTATTACGATCAGATAAAGATAGTTATTATGAAATAGGCCACAAATAATAAATAACAGTTAATCAACATGAAAGATGCGGAAATGAAATTATTCAAAAGTAAATTACTTATTCTTAAAATTATGATGTCCTAAATAAGCAATTAGTCAAGAGAATCTTGGTCAATTATTCGACCAGTAATCAATTTATCGCGGTGCATTACTGGAATGGCTTTCGATTTATCTGGTAATAGCCCAAAAAGGCGAGATACGTAATCGTAACGACTTCGTAAGTGGGTCGATGACCCCTTATATACGTTACTTCCAATAGATAACATTATTTAATTATATTAGTCAAGCAAAATAGATGTTCATAAAGTTTATCATGCGGCTAAACGAATAAGAACATTTCATCTGGTTATATCGAAAGAATTTAGATTGGATGTTACTAAGGATTACGATGGGATGTTATTAAAAAAGTCATGTCAATTTTAAGCAAACATACTATATGTTTGCTTAGAATTTTTACTTTAAGTTCTTACCGTGTCTTCAAGTTCTGGTTGTTTTTAGTATAATTAGGCAGATTTAGTACATGACAGCATTGAGGTGGCGGCTAGCGTGTTTAGAAAGTACTCATATGGCGTGGCATTAGGACCGGCGTAAAAAACCGGTTAAGTACAAACTTACCAGATCTAGGACAGTGTTGACTCTTGTGACTAAGCCGTAAGGTACTTTATGAGCGAATGTCGTAAGGCTGGGCTTTAAATATAATCTGGTGGCAATAAATCCGTTGGAATTATTTTATACAACGCTGTAAACACAGGCAGCTTTTATTTTGTAAGGGGTCAACTGTGTTTGTGTTGACATTAAATCCATTTTAATTTGTTGCTAGCGAGACATTGATTTTTTTACACCAGTAGTAAGGGGTATTGGCTGATTGATTATCGAGGCTCTCATTTGAGTACCTACACAGATCTTTTTACAATTCAATTATTACAATTTAATGTGGTTGTATACAACGATTTTATCGCTGGCCGATTAAATAGTTATCAGAGCAATTTTACGCCGCGTGGTTTTTGCGCACATTATGCCATCACATAAAAAACCAAACGTTAAAATTTAAGTCGTCAATTCCATTATCCCTGTTGTAGTTTTGTTTTATTTATGTGCCTTGCCGCTTCTAAACGATGGAATTGCACGCTCCGTCTCTTTTTGCTCTTGACAACTCTATTTTTGATTTTTATCAAGTATTACCCCAGTAGATATAATGTTAGATTTATGTTAATGTTTATTTAATGTTTTGTGACACAGAACAACTTTATTTGAGGAGTTTGTTAAAAATTATGGAGATTAAACGGCAGTAATCACAAGCTGTGAATGTAATGGTGCCGTCTGTGTTCATAGCTGGAAAATGAGGGTTATCAGGCTCCATCACAATTTCTGGCGCACGCGGTGTTCGCTACCTATCATTAGGTGGGTATCAGATGTGAGACCGCCACAATGACTTTCTTCTCTCACGACTGTTGTTTCGCATGCTTACCTGTGTATTTAAGCTTACTTTGTTCTCTGTAATTCGATAACTAGGACAAGTATTTTATAATGTCGTTTTATAAGCAGCATCTAAGCAATAGTTGAGCGATATTTTTTTTGCTATAGATTTGTTATACCTTGCATATTTGTTTACTTTGAATACGATGATTCTGAAGTTAAGATCTGGTGTAAATACCACCAGTTGAAATTAATTTGAATTTGTGAATAAAATATGTATCGATACTTATGTTTAAATGAGAAATTATGTATATACCGAACAATACTAGTGACTGGACGATTACTTTGATCTGCCAACTACATCAAATTAGTTTTTATTAACCACCGCACCAGAAACTACGGTGTTTTCTTTTGCACTAGATTGTTTCTACGCCACGGACAATAAAGATCTTAATAACTTAATAATGTGACAAAGTACCTTTCTATTTTCTCCCACGACTTTTTATTGTGTCTGAGTGCTAACAGGGCCACCATTTACAAGCTCTGTTTTAATTCATTAATTCATTAAGTTAATTTCATTACAGGTGTTGCTTAGTAATAGTTATTATCTTAAGATTCAATCAGGCAAACTTTGAAGCTATTGTCTTATATTAAAGGCATAACATGGGAATTGTTTATGTAAGTGAATAGTCTTCATTAAAGGTCAATTGCTTAATAATAAATGTAGGTTTATGTTATCAATATTATGTTTAACAACGTGTGTAATTGAGTAGTAATTGCAGTTTTCGTGCGAGAAGTAAATACTCTAGATTGTAATCGGTTAGATAACGCCGAATATCTAATATTTACACATAATTTATAGTAAACTAGCGACCCGCCCCGGCTTCGCATGGGTGCAATGAGGATAAAAACGGGTTATTGTGTTGTGGGTAGAGTCCGCGGGGTAATATATGTCCCCGCGGACGCTTTTGTAGACCTTTTAATGATGAACAATACTGTTGTACATTATTTTGATCTATCGTTTGTAATATAATAAAAAAAAAGATGTATTTTTACGACCCATTGCAAACTTCTAAAATTATTAATGTTCCTCAACTATATTACTCATGTATTAAACATATAAACCTTCCTCTTGAATCACTCTGTATATTAAAAACC
The DNA here is from genome assembly GCA_020976665.1 of Heortia vitessoides. Taxonomy (NCBI): domain Eukaryota; kingdom Metazoa; phylum Arthropoda; class Insecta; order Lepidoptera; family Crambidae; genus Heortia; species Heortia vitessoides. The sequence goes on from JACJUM010002477.1 coordinate 7,296,340, forward strand.
GCATAAAAATCCGTTGTGTAGTTTTAAAGATCTAGGCTAGATAGATAGGGACAGGCAGATAGCGGAAAGTGACCATGTTTATTATGATGTAGTGAAGACAGAAGTGAGTTGCGATTATCGTAGACTTGTACTATGTATAGCCAAACCTCACACAAGTCACGGACGATCGAATGTCATTAGAAGACCTACAAACACTTCAATCGCAGATTCCCGATGCGCTGGTAGGTGTTATTCCGTTTCATCAACCACGCAATCTGAATACTCACATCGATATTGCCTTTTCGTGTCTTGTGCCGTTTATGCAAGCGAAATTACAAATAAGTCGGCGAACACGTAGGTACATGTCCAATTGCAGAATAAATATCCACTTGCGTATTTTCACGTTCTTATCAAACGCGGTCAGTGTTACTTTTAAGTGTAACGTGTCGAACCTATTGATTATAGTAATTTAAAATTGCATGTGGTTTACTTTTTTCAATACTGGTGATAATAGCTGAAGTAAAATTTCATTTATTTATAAGAATGTAAACTAATACGTTTGGTATATTCTTACTTTGGTATTATTTACTACTTTGGTATTTATGTGGGGCCGATGGCGCAGATGGTAGTTATCCTATCTTGTGCGCCAAGGGTCGTAGGTTCGATTTCCATGCACAGCAAATATTTATACGATGATATTTGTGTTTTGTTCTGTGTCTGGGTGTATTTAATTAGTATATTTGTGATACATCTGTTATCTGGTGTCCATAATACAGGTGCTTTAAGTGACTTACCACGGAGTCAGGTCAATGTACGAGTTGTAGGAATTTATTTATTTATATTATATTTAGTTCTATCATTATACAAAATAAATAATACGCAAAGGGTAATAATTTTATTTCAGTTCTGATTCATTCACTAAAAATGAATGTTTAGAAGTCAGTACGTGCATATGGACCGAAAATGTAGGTTTTAAAACTATTTGGTGTCGTGCCCTTTGTTTACTGCTCTTCACGGGCTTACTTACTGATTTTCTAGAATTCATTATAATCGAGAAGATTTTAAAGTATGGTATAAAGATTTTAATCAACTGTTAAAGCTTATTTAAATGTAATAAATACCTTGATTACCTACAGGTTTGAAAACATTTAATGTACTAAGTTTTGAAGAATATGTATATAATTTAAAGGTGCAATTTACATTCATACTTTAATAGTTTTAGAAATGGGTTATGAACGTTCAGTTTGAAATCGATCTTACTCGATATACACTACTTTAGGAAATACTGGTCTAAATAGTTTTTGTTTACGTCGTGGTACCATTAATGGAGGAAGGCCTAGCGGATGCACCCGATGCATTGTGTAACAAGTGTTCTCACGCAGTAATGTGTGTCAATGTCTGCAGCTGTTGACGTAGATCGGTCTAATTTAACTCAATCGGTAGGTAATTGGATGGTTTTGAGATTTATCACCTCAATATGATACTGAAACTGTGTGTCTTAAGTTTGTATCCGCGTCTTAATAAAATTTTGCTGTCTAGAAAATGTTACAATGGTTTTATGTGCGCACATTATTGCCTTTTTGTGTATTAGTTAATATGTAGTTGTACATAACAATATTAGTTTAAGAAAGAAAAATAACGCGCTCTATCACATTTGTATAGTAACTTACGTACTTTAACATATTTAATATGATAAGAGTAGCAACATATATATTTTACGTATGTATGCGGTGCACTTACTAGTATATCATACATTTGACTAAAATTCGATATTTTTATTTCATTTTCAAAAAGCTAACCGTTCTAACCGTTGTCTAGTCACATACTAAGCATGCCAAGCATAGTATTGGCTCGATGCTGTGACGTCACGGAGGCTTGGCGGGAATGTGGCGCTCTAAGTACAATGGCATGGCCGCCTCCCACACTGCATTCAACTCGGTACGCCACACCATACTGTGCCATGTGCGTTCTCATAGTATACTCGTAGGTCCCGAATACTTAAGAACAATGCTATTGACTAATGCTAGACATTGATATTGAAAATAAATTTGTTGTTTTTATTTAGGAATTCAAGCTGTCCAGGTTTCTTGTAAGGTTGAGAGAACAAATAAAAGTTAAAAAGCTAATTAAAGTTAACATAAAAGCTAATTAGTAACAGACATAAACATTTAGCGTAGCACAGAAAACAGTGCGATGTATTTTCGCTTAAAAACTTGCTGATTTTCTGTGAGATAGGTATCTAAAATACAATTTTCATATTGTTTCAACATTTAACTGTAAACTGTAAATGACTATAACCACGCTTTGCCTGTTTAATAATAGAAAATGAATGTAGTTATGAAAGATCTATACCAATATTGCTAGTATGATAATGTTTAGATATAACTCGGTGTGCATGACTTAATTTTAATGATATTTGATAAAGACCGCATTACCAAGCCACAAAGAACGTGATGAAAGCGTACTTATATAGCCAATCAGGTTTTAAAACCTCCAGTTTGACCCAGCATTGACAAAGGCTCAAGGCGCGCCGGCACTAAATTAAAACCGAATTCAATGTCTTAATTATAAGTGCGCGACGGACTTAAAGTGAATTGGTTACGCTAAAAAAATGTTACATTTGAGAAGAGAAGATCTTAAAATTCTTACGATAAAACAGTGTGGAATCGTCGATTCCAACAGTGAAGTCATTAATCGGTTTATTGATCAATTAATGCTCCGTTACAAACATTTTGACGGCGAGACATTTATAGCTCGAAATACTTTTTTATTATCTACAGGTTCTCAATGCGGTTAGAATTGGGATAATGTTAATCAAGTGGTGTAGTGAGCGTAAGTGCAGTATCAAAGGGATGTGTATTTAGCGTTCCAGAAATCTGACTTGGCAGGAACTGCATAAACATCCGTTTGAATAATTAATGCATCGTGAGCAGAACAAAGCAGAATTGAAATTCAAAGAGATTTATAGTTTTGTCGTGTATGTCATAGGTTATGGATGGCTGTACGTACACGATGCCTCCGCCCAACAATAAGCCTCAGGTACCGTTCAGTTTCTGGTTTTTCATTGTTTTTTCGTATAGTGAACTCCACGGAGGTTTTGCTTTTTGTGTGAGGTTTCGAGCTATGTAAAACTACACCGTTAAAACACAGTAGTTGTGAACAAAAACTTCTATTTCCTTTGTGCAGTTTTATGGTCTGCGTGTTGCGTTTGTAAAAGTTATCAAGTCATGGAACGAAACGAACTGGTTTTATTTTGTGAAATTTAAGATCTGACTATGAATTACAATAAAAATTTAAAAAATTAACATGTAAACTGATGAAGTTTGTTGTGAAACAGGATTAATGCATGCAGTTTCCTTAAATTAAAAATCTTTGTCATTGATATTAAATGTTTGCAGTAAAGATGTTATAGTAATGTCACACATACAAGCATACTCTATACCACAATTAATTACTAAGTTATCATATATATTAATTATTAATTCTGCTATCATAATTTTGATAGACTTATTATAATAAGTTATCGAAGAATTGAAATGTGTCGCGGTGCTCGTCCGGGATGAACTTCTAAGCTACTGAACCGATTTTAACAATTATTTGTTTACTGTGTACAAAAGATAGTTTATATTTTTATATATTGATGCAATATTTTTTTCATGATAAACATAGGTTTTCACAAAACATTAAATGATATAGGAAGTGTGTTCGTCTATTAAAAAAAATGAGAAATGAATAGAAATGCGACGTTTAGCGTCTACAATTTGTATTACCTTTCGGTGCATATAATTTTCGTTAGTTCTTTTGTATCGCGCGTGGCGATTACATGTTATGCAATAGTATTACTGCGTTTCTCTTTTCTGTCGTGTCACCGGTGTCAGGTTTCATGACTGAGATGACTTAGCAAGTGCTCAGTGTTTGCTGTAGTACGCACTGCGTCCGCAAACCGTGCGAACTCACGAGACTTGAGTTACTGGTTACCGCAGACCTCTATATTCGTAATATAACTACAGTTGGATATATACTATGCACAACCACAGCTTAAATTTTTACAAAAGTACCAGAAGCATTGTTGTTCTTTCTTTTAATATTCCTGGCCTTTTCAAGGAATGTATTAAAAAAAACTTGCGGTTAAATAACAAAAATTCTTTATGCATCATTTAGTCTTTTGCAGAAAATTTCCCAGGCATTTATCAGAACTGAGTTTTTGCAATGCCATCCATGTTGCTTTAGAAATCCGTTTATAGTCCAGTTCTAGTCTTTAATGCAATTAACGTTCGCTCGTCAAGTCGCCTTATAAGAACTTGCTGACTGCGGCTTTTTATGTCCGGCAGATAATTACACTGAGAGCTAACGAAGATTCATATAAGTTCGATCAGTATATCAATACAAATTTTATACACTTCATATTTATGACTTTTATCTTCATGGTGTCTGTGACCTGTTCATCCAATCACAGGAGCTATTATAGTAAGACAATTTCTCTGTAAAGCTGTAATTCACAAATTTATTATTAAATCTAATATTATTTAATCTTCATGTAGAGGTTAGAGACTATATAGTTATTATCATCATTTAAATGGAACTGACACAAACAGGATTACAGTAACTTGGCATTTAAATAACGTTAAATATATTTAAAAAAGTGTTATGCTATGTTTACCTTTTACATTTAAGACGTATTCAATGAATCATTTAAATGCATACAACCTGCAACAGTTAAATTAATGCATTGATACCATCAATTAAACGATAGATGGCTCGCTCCATACTAAATATTTTGATGTACGCGGTTACACAAAAAGTCTCAAATTTTACGACAACCTCTTTCTAGCCTTCTGTGCTGAATAAATAAGAACTGTTTATAACTCATCACTCGATCAGTACATACTTAGCTATCTGTACAATTTAAATTTGTGGTAGTACTGTCCATAAGGAGGCTGTGGAAGGCAGAGCAAGGACGACCCGCGGCGGTTGTTCACCTCGCCGCAGGAATGCGCGGGAACTGATCGCTTGCGGTGTCCGACCGGTCTAACATATCGGATTCTTTATGCTGGAACTTGAATTCTGCACCAATATGGACTAATCTTCGAATCTACCGGTAAAAATTATGACATGACAGTCTGATCTGGAGACTATTTAAAATTCTGCAGGTTGATAAATTCTACACCGCCATAGACCTTGTAAAAGTTTTATACCTTATGTGGTTTTTTTCTGGCAAAAAAAATCCACCTAGGCACTGATTTTATGAAAAAGTACTTTTTAATTTTTTGTTCACATGGAACTAAGGTTAAAGTATTGATACGTTAGTCTCTTGTATATATAGTCATCATCATAGCAGCCATCAGAAGTCCACTGCAGGACATAAGCCTCTCGTAGAAAGCGGGAATTTTGCCCGTAATTGCCGCGCTAAGAAAGCGTATTGGCAATAATATTATATTTGAATTGAATCTAAATAACTATTGATCAATCTTCTATGCAGACTCTCTGATCAAATCTATGGTCACCAAGGATATTCACCGTGACCAATATAAAGAAGAACTTCACACAGCAAACCCTCAATGACTAAGTGTCGAGTTTTAATGCATTCCGATGTGATGATTTTATCTACCTGTATTACTCACGTTTGCAAATTTACCGTTACGTGATACAAGTTATAACATGTATCTATTCAGAAGGGGCACTTATACCTTAGGATGTATGTGATAGACTCCTTTGCTTAATGACAAAAAATGATTTTTGTTAGAGTTTTATTTGGTTGTGTTAGACAATCCAAGCGACCTACATATTTGCAACAAAGTATTTTTCACTCATGCAGCTTTATATTATCGCAAGCTGAATATTTCGTTAGTCTTAAATAAATATAAGTGCCACGGAATTCAAATGTATGAATTTCCTAATGAAATGTCACCATCGCAATTATTTATAAATACAAATGCAATAATGTGGCTGCGAAAGTAGCGGTTTCGAGCTACATTTGAAAGTAAATTACTATTATTTTGAATGATTTAAATAATGTGATCTGTGAATGCTTCGATCAATTTGCAAAAGAAATGTGGTGGGTCGATCGGGTATGCTTTCGAACGTCAGTTGAAAGCTATTTAACACGGACTTATGGAAATTTATTTGATCAGTTTCTGTTGCTTGTCATGGCTCGGCTAGCCGTTGTTTACTTGTTCACCTATATCAGTTGCATATTCTGTCTGCGTCTTAAATCGCACGTATCAATTTCCGCAGCCATTATCTGTAAAGTACTATAGTATGTATAAGGCTCTTGCCTGGCAGTCTTTAAAGTCGTCATTACGTTTATCTCTTGCTAGTTGAAAACTTATTTTCTATGATTAGTTTTATTATATAAAACGAGATGAATTAATGAAAAGTTTTAATTGTTTTTGAAGTCTGTGTGTTGTGTTTACAAGAACGTAGAATCTACCTACACCTTTATTGTAATTTATAATTTTTTTAACCTTAGTAATTAAGTTTAAAGTTTCAATAAAAAGCAAAAAGCGGTTAAAATACGCACAAAAGTTAAGAACGAAGCAAGATAACCGAAACGTCGAACAAAAGAAGTCAAAAGTTAATTTTATTTACTAGTGGTGTCCGCGGCTTTATTCGCATGAAATAGTTACATTGAGGGGTATAATAGTATATACAATACTAAAATAAAAAATTAATTCGGACCAGCGGTTCCTGAGATTATCGTGTTGAAACAAACCTCAGCTTTATAATGTTAGTATAGATTTGTTTACCAGTAACAGTACATTCAATCAACATATTGACACAAAACACTCTTTAAACCTGTTTGCTTTGTCTGTAGTTCCTGGACATTTTAAAGCCGTCAAAAGTAGTTTTATTATAAGTAATGAAAGCGTAAATGTTAGTAGAAATAATATAAGTATAAATAATATAAGTAATATTTCATTTTTTTAAATCAAACCAACGGTAGACGACCACTGGCGCAAGCACTTGAGTTTGAAAACTAGGTGTAAAACATTATTTCCATACTAGCTGCATTAGAAACTAGTTTTTCTAGATGTTTCATTATTTCATATTCTTATTGCGATGCGCCATGACTGACCACGGGAGGGCTTGTCGTCCGCAATTATTTTAATATTGGTCGGCGGTTTCCGTTCGGCATCATACTCAGGATAATCGCGGTGTAAGAGATGCTGTTGATTCCCCAGATTATGATATGAGCTTAGCCTAATTACGGGTTGCTTGTTTACGCTTGATACCTTTAATCACGTTGGAAGAGGATGTGGTTGAACCTTGTTTTTATTACTTATATGTCATGTAAATGAGCATGAAAGTGGTACAATAAAATGGTGATTGCATTAAATTACGGATATAATTCAATTAAGAGCTTAGTTTTCATTTTTTATTAGGAAATAGGTTAACTTTATTCGTATCCTTTCCTTTGAAACAAATATTTAGTTAAACAAATAAAATGTTAGACTTTTAGATCCGTCGGTAATTAATTTTTTAGCGATATCAATTCTGGGTTTTGAAATCCTCAATTGAAAGCTGGTTCTAGACTAGACTAGACTTTGTATAAATATTTAAGATTTAAAGTCACAAATTCTTGCAAGTAATCTTTCGTTTTACTTTATCTTCGGTACATTTGAATATGACTCACAGTTTGTGTTGTAATTGTTCCTTGTGTTTATTCAAAATATATTTAGAATGAGAATTGTAGGTGTGGGGACACCTACAATACTATATGCAGAATGTGCATTGTCGTTGTATTAAGATAAATATGAAGGCAACCCGTAAAAAAACTAGTGAAGTCATTCAAGAATTCAATAAAAATGCCGTCTCGAATCAAAATAAAGAAAAACTTTTTGTGGGCAGCATCTCCTCCCGGTGGTCTTTAATTCGACACACTGTCCAAAATTTTGGATGTTTTTAGGTATGATGTCAGATATTTTAAATACCTGTTCTACTAATTGAGTAGCAGCTGGTGTATATAAACGAATTAACTTGTAAATTTGTTATTAAACTGTGCAGTGTTGTGCCATATAGTCGATCAAGTATATAAATCTTATTGGTTGAAGAACTTATCGGATGGAATGTGGGGATTAAAAGTATTAATTCAAGTTATGGATTATGCTGTAGTCCGTTGTATCTCTCAAATGTGAGACTGATTGTTTCGGCTTGAAATTAATGATTTTCTAAGTTTTTTTAAAACCATAAACAACTTAAAAACTACACACCACCAGAGCCAACACAAGTTTTTAGTGGAAACAGTAGTTGCAACACTAAACGTGTCATCAAATATGTTGGACACAATGAGGTAGTGATATTTCTACTGGCCGACTATGAAGCTTTTTATTCCTAATCGATGCCATTTCTGTTCTCCCTTCACAAATCAACGTGACACCATTTTATCGTGAGAATGAAATGAAAATAAACATCTCATTATTTTCGCATCGAAGGGAAAATCCTGCTATTTCACACCATTAGTTTTCTTATAGCGGTGCTGTTTATTATCTTTTATTACCAATATTAGATAGCAATGCAATTAAAGAACATAATGCTGTAACGAGTATGTAATAAAGAACATGTCTGGTGCTTACTTTGGCTCAGTTATTTATAATGAGAGTATTTTATTTGATATTGCGGAGGTATTCAAGTTTCTGACGAACTCCACAAGGGCACGTTACTGTAATGTCTATCTCTATACATACATACATACTGTACCGTTACTCGACTAATATAACTATAATTCAACCTGTGTAACTAACTGTAGGTAGCTTAAAATATTATTTGTATGATTGACAAGATCGATTTAATATAAGTATCTAAGATCAAATTGTTATCCAATCAGGGTTTATATAAGTTGTCTGGCGGCTAACGGGTTTTCAGTTGTCAGGCTCTGTCAGTAAAGAGATCGACTAGCACTGTTGATATAGAAGATTGCTTGATATACAGGTCACGTTATTTTGGCGATTCGGAACAAAGAATACGCTTAGTACAAACTTTGATATATGTTATGCAAATATTGGCTTTTATACTGACTAAGTTCGTCAATAGACATGTAAGTTTTTTTTAATTTTGGCCAGTAGTATCTATTTTAAACTCTGATTAGTTATTTAGAACTCGAAAAATAAAGGCGGTACATTCGCTTGTGGTTTCATGATGTTTTTGATATTGATTTGGTGACTTTTTAACTTTAATAATACAATGTTTACAATAAGATGTAAAATACTTTTAATAAATAACTTTCCTAGAAATAAAAGTGATGTCGGTAACTACTGGACTAGATACACGTAAAATTTAAATAGATAAAGCTAAGAAATACGGCAGCTCACTTTTAATTAAACATGATTAAATTCATATTAATTTTTACGTTCAGTGCTCTAAATCAATTTTCTCTGCCTTCCCATTCCTAACCTTCTTCCCTACTTCAAAACAGATGTATCATTAAGGTCCGTGGTTTGGCAAACAGAGAAGTTTTCTCCGTATATTACACAGAGTTAAAATTTCTTTATTTAAATGTGCGGTCGATATTCTTAACTTAACCTACTTGAGAATGTATGTCGAAAACGAATTCTGTATTGTAGCCAAAAAAAAACTAGTTCTTTCTGGTTTTCTCGGCCAAAACCAATAAAATTTAACTAGATGTTCTAGGTCCAAAAATGGAAGTGTTAATGGCGTATTCGAGGCGTGATTGCTTCGTTGAATTTAAAACAACGCTAAAGAAATTTAGTTTAACAAATGGTCTCCTACTCTAGTTATAATCATGTCTCGATCTCTACATTCGTCTTCGGTATTCATATATTCTACCTACAAAGTTGGAGCTGTCTAGACTTAACGACTTAGGCATTATCACGTCACTAAATTAGGTATTGCTTTTTTTTAGTTAACTTTAATTTTTTTTTGTCTGGATATAGTTACGAGTATTTGACGAGTTCTTGGAATAAAGTTAGATATTATATTGTTGTGAGTAGTATAGGTGTAATGTAATACCAGCCATTTTGTGGAGTTGTCAGGTCAGAAGACGTAAAAGAATTAGGACAACCACAGACCACCGCCGCCAAATAGGTCGGATTGACATTGAGCCTGGTTCAATCGGGCGTTAGTATGTGGTTTTAACGACATACAGAGTAGGGGTGTCGCCCATACGACCTATATTGAATTATTTGAATTCCATATTCTTCCCCACAGTTTTGCTTTATTTATCACCTTTTTTTGGTATTAAAGAGTTCAAGATAAAGTGAAAGGCGGTTAGAGCTCAACGTCTACGTCGTAGATACAATTTTACTAGTTATAACACAAAAACAAATAAGCAAACAATTTTATTAATCGTAAGTGATCCATTCAGCCATTTAGTAATTTTTTTCAAATTCATGAAAATACCGATAACGAACCATTTTGGAACGAATAAAACCGTGATATTGCGTAATTATGGAGAGAAGACGTTATATGTGAATATACGTGAATATGCATAGAGTGAAGTCTTCATGAAAAATAATCGTGTCGTCCTTAGTTTAGTATTTGGAGTTCAGCCAAGTAGACCATTCCATTTTAGAGTTATAAGCTCCTAGTGACAAGAAAACAATTAGTTGTTCCCTTGCAAAAATTTGATGCAAAGTAAAAAAAGAGTATACAGAAATATAATTAAGGAAAGTGTGAAACGTGGAGCAGATTTTAAATTAAAATTCGTCAGCGGACTGTAATAGCGGAGCCGCGCTGTCTGGAGCCCGGCCAAGTGGACCATCGCTGCCAAGAGCTAGCGCCGCAATGCATGCATTATTGGCCACATTATATTTTTAACGAGCCAGACTAAACAGCGAGTGCGCCTGCCGCCTTAATTATGGAAAAAGTGTCCACTCTATGCTGTATGACTTTTTAAATAATTGCACAGTTTATTCATGTACAGCATATTCTCTTGTGTTAGATTTACTTTAATTACTCCCGTTTATTTTAAATATACATAATTATTAAAATAGTTCTTAAAGAGTGGATTAAATTGCGGAGAGTGGTGTGATGACTGAAATATGAACATGTTATTTTTATACGCGTTGTTTCTAGACTTATTTTTTTTGGGCTGTACATGCTGCAATGTCGTGTTCAGTCTCACTAAGAGAAGGGGATAAGGGTTTTAAATGGAAACACGAGATTAAAGATCAATTAAAATGGTCCCCAGTCTCAGTGCCTTGTATATTCTCTTTTATATAGTACTATTTACTAGCGGAAGATCAGGATGTTAGTCACGTGACAAACGAATGCCTTTCATAAAGTGACGTCCAGTACCAATTCCGACGGCTCGGGAAGTGATCATTTATATTGAGTTGCATTCATCGTACATTAGCGGCATCCGTTTAGAAGCGTGTCTGACGTGCTAGTTCATTATCATATTCAGAATAGCCACTCACTTGTCCTTATCTCGTCCAAGTATTATTGTGAGCCATTAGAGCGTTGATGTGGTACCTAGTCTTATATATATATATATATATATATATATATATATATATATATATATAT